>CM026417.1:23639769-23748487 GCA_014858505.1 Corymbia citriodora subsp. variegata | reverse complement strand
AGAGAGAGAGAGAGAGAGAGAGAGAGAGAGATTAAGGAACTTCCATTAAGCATAAAGCAACAAAAGCAAAGACGAGCAAAGTTTTTCACCGGAGCACTCGAAAACTCAGCTTGAAGAAAGAGAGAAGAAGAAGAAGAAAAGGTGTGCAAGTCGGCGGCGAGAAGCCAAGAGCATCGACGGCGAGTGGCGAGTGGCGAGCAGGTCGAGGGCAGCAAGAAGCAAGGCGTCGGGGAGAGAGGGAAGAGAGAAACCTGAGAAGTGAGAAATGGGGGAAAAATTAGGGTTAGAAATTAGAGATTTTTTGGGAAGGAGGGAGGCAAAGCGGACCGGTTCCAATTCACGGTTCTGGTTCCAGAAAATGAGGAATTGAGAATCGGAATCGGACTCCCTAAAATCGGGAATCGAATTCAGTTCTCTGGTTCCTAGTTCTACCCGGGAACCGTGCTCACCCCTACCAATTAGGCTCCGATTGGTGACCCAATTTGGTATCTGCCAAATAGTGATTATTTTTCTACTCCCACTAATAGATTTGTTCTTTGAAATAGATTTGAAACGGAATAAAAAGTAGAAAAAAATTAGTTCTTTATTTTTGAGAGTAATTCAAGAATCAAGCAATTTTTTTTTCTTTTCATTCTTTTCTTCTTTTTCCTATAGCTAATTGCCAGCCTCATGATGGCCAGCCACCAGCCATATGAGAGTTGGCAACCTCACCAGATCTAGGTAAAGTTAAGCCTCGCTTAGGCATGGCGAGGTAGGGGCCAACTAGCCCCGGGCCTTGTTGGGACCAGTGAGACTCCATCGAGGGCGGCAAGGTTGCTAATGATCAGCTAGAGGAAGAAGAAGAAAACAAAAAAAGAGAAAAATGTAATAAAATTATTTAAAAAATTAAAATCCAACTAAACAACAAAATCTCATGATGCTCCTAAGCCCATGCAAATGACATGTCATTTAATCATGCAAGGGTGAAGGCCTTTAGTTATTAGATCTGTAATTATATCATCTGTGAAAATATACTCTATTGTAATGTCATCATTTTTAACGATTTAATTTATGGTCAAAAACTTTGACCACCATATGCTTAGACTCCTTGAGACCTCTATTATTGTTAATAAACAATATTGTAGAATTATTGTTTCAATACAACTATATAGACCTATCCATAAAGTCAAATACTATCAACTCCCTAATGAGGTTCCAGAGTCAAGCAACTCGAGTAGTAGCTAAAAAAGCATGCTACAAACTCCGTTTGCATAGTGGAGGAAGACATATTTCAGTTTCTCATTTTTTCATGATGCTGCACCTCCTACTAATATAAAGATGTACTTTGTTGTTGACTTTATGTCATCCTAACAGTCAATAAAGTTTGCATCCGAATACCCTATAAGCTACAAGACCTGAACATATCTGTAAATTAGCATATAGTCTTTTGTCCTCTTTAAATACCTCAAAACCTCCTCGGCAATAACCTAGATTTGACTAATATTTGCTTAGAAGTCCTATCGCAAAAAGCAATGTCTAGTTTAGTGCAAATTTAAACATATATGATGCCTCGAAGTGCACTAGCATAAGATGCATACTTCAATTGAGTTTTCTCGATATCTAAATGAGGGCAATATGATAGATTTAATGCATCACTCTTAATGACAGGAGCAATTCCTAGCTTACAGTGCCACAAACTGAGTCTTTCCAAAATACAGCCAACATATGTCTTTTGAGACAAACCCAATGTATGGCGAGAACCATCCTTATGAATCTCAATACCAAGGATAAAAGAATCATCACCAATGTCATGCACGTCAAAATTTTCAACAATATCTACTTTGTCTCATTTAGTAATTCAAGATCATTGTTTGCAAGCAAGATATCATCTATATAGAGTTTGGCAAAAATAAATTTCTTCCTACTGACCTAGCAGTATCTATACTAATTTATTTTGTTGTCAGTAAAATCAAATGAAGTGACAACATTTTGAAACTTTAAGTACCATTGTTTAGAAGCTTACTTGAGGCCATAATTAGACTTTTCAGTCCACACACAAGCATATTTGAATCATGTGTCACGACCTCACCCTCGGAGCGGGTTGGACCATCTAGGGGTTTGGCTAATTGATACTAAGCCTAGATTTAGCTCGAGCTCTCTCAAGCCTATACCAATTCACGAGATGTGCAAATGGTTTTTCAATTAGGAGTCACCACTAATCTATTTTTGGTGGGTCGATTAGAAACTCAAGTAAAGTAATGGGAGAATTACTTTACTTTTACAAACCAGAGACCGTGGGAAATGGGACTTAATTACGCTAGATTTCTCTAACGCCTTCTCAGTACATTTTCTCTTTTATTTTAAAAAATTTTGTAGGCAGCTTGCATTGATTTTAATTTACTCCCTAACATGCAATGTGATCATGCGGGTGTACAATCATTATCTAACACTCAATAAAGCAAAGCAATAATTAAATTGCGAGCACAAGGAGAAAATACTTACCTCAAAGTAACAAAAGCATCTGCATGTCAATTTAAAAATCACATCAATGATCCTAGATATGATTTCTAATTAATATGTAACACTCAAATATTTTATTTAATATTTTCTAAAAAAAATTAAGTGCAATGCATACAATGACGTACAAAAGTGTCAAACTATAATAACATGCAACGTGCAACCTAATATACAAATTATATGTCATGCAACATTGGTTATATGACTTAATCTAATGATGTGAAAATATTAAATGCGGGCATCCTAATATGTCACACATTTAAATGATCATAAACATGCAATGACTAAATGATGTGCAAGGGATGACTTAATTTTACAAGACACAGGCATGATATTTTTTGTGTTTTCCCATACAAATTCGAAATTAAAAAATGACCAAATAAATTACCTAGTTCTAGATATTATCCAATTCAATTTAAGGATTAATATAGACCGAATCCTAATTTAAATTGGATATTATCTTTAACTAGATAAACCCTATCCTAGCATGCAATCTATATCGATTAAAATCTACTCTATCTTTTTTTTTTTTGAGACTTTTTTTAGATAAGAATGGATATAAAATAAAATTTCACGAAAGATCAAGATATCATCCATATCTGTTTGTAAACAAATAAAATTGACAAATCGTATCTCGGACATGAAATCGGATTAGTCGATTTTCCTTGAAATCGTGAATCATATCACGGTTTGAGATCAGATAGGCAACTTTCCGTACAATTGCGAGTCATATTCCGAGCATGAAATTGAGCTGACAATCATATGCACATTGTGAAATTAGGAAAATTTCCTAATTCACGAGTGATCAAATATCTTTTGAACACGGCAATATCGATCAAATATTCAAACAATATCACAATTCCGAATTCCGTGAATTATGCAATAAGATATAAGAAAATTGAATTGATCAAGATTCTTACCTACCTCTTGATATTGCACGGATGACAGTTTCCAAATCAGGACTCATCGGTCGGCTGGACCGGTGGGATGTGGTGGTGCTTGGCTTAGACACCGGTGGCGGGTGCTCGGCTATGGGAACGGTTCGTTCATCGCTACGGCTGAAGGGAGATCACGGCTGGGAATTATTGGGAGCGTGGCTTCATATTGGAGGCATGCACTTCTCGGACTCTTCTTGTAACGCAGAACGTGCTCCTGTTTTGAACGGTGGTCAAAGTCCTCCTTCACCCAACTTCCGCCTCTTGGCTCTCTCTGACTTTCCCTTTGTTGGTGTTATCTCCGGGTCTGCACCCCACTTGACAATTTAATGAAAAAGAACGAAAATTTGTGGGAATTCTCCCCAAACCTGGATTGGGAAGTGGTGAGCAGCACAAGGCGATGGAACTATGTAAAGAACATTCGCCAGTATTGCTGGTTAGGCAGGTGAAGACGAGCTCTTCGTCAGAGGTTCGACCGGTTGCAGGCATTCTGGACAGCAACAACTGGGCAAGAGACTAGCGTCTGAAGCTCGTGGGAAGCTGGTTCTCGCCAGGACACTAGTTGATGGGTGTGAGTGTAGTGCCAAAACTCACATTCTCAGCTGAAAGAGCAGCAGATCAGCGATGGGGGAAGGAACGCCAAGGAGCTGCGGCTGCAAATCTTGAAGGAAGCACGACTAGACTACTAGGCGTAGCCGTGGTGTACGATGTCACCAGGCGGGGGAGGCACAGGGGGCCGTGAAACACGCATAGAGGCATGTGGTGGAGACGTGGCTGTAAGGAGAAAGACTACACAAAGGACTTCGGTTTTTTTCACGAGCGTCTCTTCCTCTCTTTCTTTCTCCCTCCGTGTGGCCCTGTCTTGGCTCCTCCCCTTAATAGTGTTGCAGCTCCTTTTATACATGAAGAAGGCAGTGTCCTCGAGGAAAAGACCAGCCTTTGTTTCCTCCTTTAATATATTTGCATATCGCACGATCAAAGACATGTTCCTCCACAAGAACAATTAATTCCCCTTCTTTGACTGCGAGTATATATTCTAATGATCAGCCCATATTTCTTTTCCCTTCATTGGCTGAGTTTTCCTTTTCTTTTGACCAGCAAATCTTGCCTATTCCTACTTACCTTTACCAAAAAAAAAATCTTGCCTATTCTTATGACCGAAATTCGGAAGAATAATATTCATCTTTTCATTATTTATCACGGGAATCAAAATTATTTTCCAGTTTAAACCGATTTCCCAACTTGGCATGCCACCTTATTATTCTTGGCCACCAAAGAGACAATGGGCTCGGTTAAAATTTTATCATGACAGGCTTAGTCCAATTCGGAATCATTCACTCGAGTCCATTTGCTGGTCTGATAAATATATGAGCCTATTAACTAATGCAAATGCTCCTAATATCTATATGATATGCAACGAAATTATAATATTTTTTTTATGGTTTAAAAATTAATTCCTAATTTTTTATGCAATAAATAAATGATTGGATCATTAAAATTTAGGTATCAACAGTTACCCATTTTTGAATGTGAGCTCGTAGATGTTGTATTCAAAAACAATGGAGGCCTAAATTTTGACCATGCACATGCAATGTGATATTATTTTTTTTTTGTGGGAAAATGGATCCCATTTTAAAATGTAATATGATATGATGCATGAAAAAGCAAACGTATGATGCAAAAAAAAAAGGGAGCGTACCTGTAGTTACTTACCAATCAGTGCGGTAGGGCATCTTGAGATATGTGATGAATCTTTACTCTACAAGCATTAGGTCTTCATTTAAGATTTCTTGAAGAGTCTAATGTTTATTGAATTACCTAGATTCAAATTGAGATAACCGAATGAATTTAACCAACATACGCTCAATGTTAGGTGAGATAACCATTGAAACAAGATTACTCGAAATACCTAGATCCAGACTTAGGTATAACAAGAAGGATCAAAGAACATTCATATTCAGAATTAAATGTTAAATGAAAAAATTCAAGACATTTAGATCTAGACTAAAATGCCAAGAGTTGGGGAACTTAACTAATACACACTCAATGTCTGATAAGATGAATATTGGATTAAGACTGCTTAACCAATAGATGCTCAATGTTAGGTGAGTCAAATATTGGATTATGATAACTCGAAATACCTAGATCCAGATTAAGGTATGACAAGAAATCAAAGAACATTTATATTTAGAATGAAATGTTCGATGAGAATATTTAGGACATTCAGATCCTAACTAAAATGTCAATAGTTGGGGAACTTAATCAATAAACACTAAATATCTTGTGAGATAAATATTGGATTAAGACAACTTAACTAATAGATGTTCAATGTTAGGTGAAACAAATATTGGATTAAGATTACTCGAAATACCTAGATTCATACTAAGGTATAATGAGAAAGATCAAAGAATATTCAGATTCATAGTAAAAGGTCAACAATTGATTGAAAGATTTTGGATGAGATATTCGAATCACAGACTCTTGATTTCTAAAAATTGGGGAAGATGCTCAAATTTTACCTCGAGCACGGCATAAGTACCTCTGGAGTGCCAAAAGTTGGCACAAAGGGACACTTAAGTGCCAAAAGTTACAAAAGGTACACTTAAGTGCCAAAATCGGAGCAAAAGGGATCACTTAAGTACCAACGGCGAAAAATCCGGCCAAATTGCCACGTGTTCATTTTCCGGTGACTTCATTTGCTGACGGAGCATTTTTTTCAAAATAAAAATCCACGTGGCAATTTTTTTAAAAAAATTGTACATGTCAGATTTTTGAAAAAATTAAAATCAATTTTATTAAAAAAAAAAAAAAGGGGAAGAGGGATCAGTGAGGGCTGCGGCGACCCTGGCCGACCCTCCCCACCGTCGTCGGCCCTTCCGGCGACGTGGGGCGGCGACGGCGGCGGTGGCGGTGAGGGCTACACAGCCCTCGTCGATCCTCCTCCCCCCCCCCCCCCCTTTTTTTTTTAATAAATAAATCGATTTTATAATAATATTTTTTAATTATTTAATATTATTTAATTAATAATTTTTAAATCCACGTCAGCCAAAACGACGTCGTTTTGGCTGATTTTTGGCTGATTCAGTTTCCGGCGAGCACGTAGGCAAGAAAATTAATAAAAAATTGCCACGTAGGATTTCCGGCAGGGTTCCGGCGACTTGGCACTTAAGTGATCCATTTTTTTAAAAAGTGGCACTTAAGTGTACCTTTTGTAACTTTTGGCACTTAAGTGTCCCTTTGTGCCAACTTTTGGCACTCCTGCTATACTTATGCCCCTCAAGCACTCGAATTTCATTTAGGGGATGAGTTACCCAAGTTTTGTTTTGGGTACTCAAAGAGATTTAATATTCACTTGGTGACATTTTTGATCCGTAGAGAAAATGTCTCCAAGATGAGGAGACTTTAGGCTACAGCAACACATTGGGTGATAAGGAGAACTTCGAGCTACAGAAGCACGCCGAGGAAATGAAGAGACTTTGAGCTACAAAAGCATGCCATGTCAACTAGGAGAGACATCGGGCTATAGAAGCATGCCATGTCGATGGGAAGGACTATAAGCTACAGAAGCATGGCATGTCGATTAAGAGGAACATTGGGCTATGAAAGCACGCCATGTTAATTAAAGGGACATCAGGCTACGGAAGCATGCCGTGTTGATTTCATGTAAAAATAAAATTCAAAAATGTTTAGACGAATTTCAAGGCTTTAGAGTGCAACTCAAACGTCGAACATTATTCGATCTTCAAGAAAATGTTATCTGTTAGACACGATCACAGCAAAAATTGATATGCATTCATCAAAGAGGTAGACAATTTGAGCTACTCTAGAACGCACATTTCAAAGTTTACTAAGATTTTCATCAATTCAATCAAGGTTTATGCATAATGACTTTAACATATTTGCATCACCAAATAATTAATCAGGACAATTTTCACTCATGATAAGGATTTCTTAAGAATGCTAAATGAGAGACTTTTAGTTAGGAATGACTTTCACTCACTCTCATTTAGAAATCACTCCATTTCACTAGCATCATATCAACAAGGGTCTGAGTATTCTCGCAATCCATATGACCTTACTAATCTAAGAGGTCTTTAACATGGACCGTTATGTGGGCTTGGCCGACAGCTCAACAAGGAGACTCTTTGCGTGAAGGCTATAGAAAGAAAGGATATTCCACAATCATCTCTGGGTTTACAAGTCGAGGACCCTACAAAATGAGAAAGAAAAAATCCTACTCGCACTTCTTCAAGCCACATGAACACCTACATTAATTCAAGTGCCCTAATATGAAGAGACTTTATAAATGACGTAATATAGGCTAGGTTCACGGGTTGAGAAATGAAAAGATTATCAGACTTAAAATGTATGTAGATGGGTAAGAGTTGGTGATGATCTTGGCATTACCACTAGTCTTCTTCTTCACCATTGAGGATTGTCTTCAAAATGTGCTCTATTGACTGTAAAAGCTTCGCATTTGAGTTCTTTGAGTACTACTCTATTGGGGATACAATTTTTCACAATTGATAGGCATCTATCTTGACTCTTTTTCATTTTCTCCTGTGGGCATTGGCCTTACTTTTACCAGACACACTACTTTTTTTTGCCTCTCTTTTCCTTTTTACTCTTATGTTTTTGGGTATCGGCTTTGCTTTTACCAGGCACACTGCTTTTTTATGTCCCCTAGTTCTATTTTTAACTTTGACACACTTTCTAAAATGCAGCAATCTTTCGTTTGGACTTTTGAAGGTCTTCACATTCTGGTGGCGCTCTGGACCATGCTGCTTCTTTAATGATTACTTTTTGCTTACCCCAGTGTAGGGAATCATCACCAACTGGGTTCACATAAATGAATTTGTCGGCTCAAGAGGACTATCAATGGATATACGTGTGTAGGATAGAGAAAAAATACTCTTCATCATCCTAAGGCACTTAGATTATTGTTTGAGTTCATTCACAATAAGATATCTAAAAATTGATGCAAGTGAGAGCAAGAGAATTTCTATTTATTTTTCTCATCACATGATGCCAACTTATCTTCAGTTTGTCCTAATATAGGATGGTTCTTGACAAGGGTAATTTGAAAGAAATCTCCGCAAGTATATAAGGCTTAAAGGGGTTAAGTGATGGATCATTTGTAATGTTTGGGATAAAGAAATGAATTACCCCTCGTCATTTCAATTGTCGTACCTTTCGCGAGAGAACTCTTTACCTTGTGGATATGGAAATTGCTGCACTCATCTCACAAGTGTATAAGCAAGAGATTGTGTATAGGACATGTTTTTCCTTTGATCATCCTAACATGTCTCACTTGGCTTTTTTAAGAATTGGATGCCATCCATTGAATTGCCCATCTCGACAAATCTCCACATGAAATTAGTAAGTTAAGCAAGTAAAATCACCATACAAATTCTCTTTCCAAAAGAGCTCAACAACTTTAAACATGAAAAACTTTGTGACTTCGGAACAAATAATTTACCATACTCAAAAAATGTTTTCACAAGCATGAAAAATATGATATTGAGCATTCATTTTAAGGAATTGCCCTATAAAGGGACTATCTCAGCAATCAATGTCCTTGGATTGCCCCTATCTAAAGGGAATGAACACATAAATTGATTAATTTAGACTGGAAATCAATCTTTGATTCGACAAATGCTCCATTCTTACTTTTGCCCTAGTACAAGTGAATGTGTGTGAATAGGATACTATGCAAGCGAATGCAAATTGAACATCCATTTGGCTTGGATTCATATTTTATCTCAATTGGGTCACTATCGGAATTTGTCGTCCCCCTAATCCGTCACTTGCAAGGAAAAGAACAAACTGTTAGTTCCAGAATTAATTATATTCAATGACAAGATGTACCTCTTTCATCAAAGATGGATGGTTCTCTTTTGACCTGCCCCTCATTTTCTCTTGGAGATGAGAAATGCAGAACACTTCATCTAGCTTTTCAAGATGGATATCTCAAGTATCAATAAGATATGCCCCACATTAACTCTTTGGAGTTGTGCTCTCAACCTAATTGAGTAACAATTGAGCCAATAGGTCTATCACTACAACTCGATGTGCCTTTTTCAAATGTTCTTTCATCAAGCCAAGAAAATTATGCTCTGAGACATGAAGTAAATGAGTTAGAAAATAAACAGACTAAATAGAATGCATGTTTTTGGAAATGGCTTCAAATTTTTTTTCTTTTTTTCTTTTGAATTTTTCTTTTGGATGAGGAAGCATGATGAAGCCCAACCCTTAGAATTTCTCTGAGGATGATATTTTCCTTTCATTGTTGGATATTGTCACTGAGCTGGTTTAGTGTACCCTATTATGCCCTCAAAACAAAACTTGTAATTTTATTGATATTCATTAGTCCAATTACATTTATTGAAATGAAAAGTGTGATAACAAAATGAAATCCTAATGAGCAAATCCTAAAAAGTAGGAAAAATTCCCATGTAGGAGAGAGTGCAATCGAACATGCCCCTAATAAAATAGGGAAATCAAGCTACTTGAAACCATGAATCATGTGTGCTTAGTTTCTTCGCCTTCATGGGCCTTATGAGGCAAACCCTCCAAGTCAAATATTATCCCTTCCAGATACATCACCAATATTTTCATGGCAGCATCAAATTTAGCTTCTTCAGGAAAATGAGATGGTTCAAGAGTCCTTTTGGCTCTTTTCCTCAAGTCGAAATTTCCCACTGAAGATGACGCATCCATGTCATCGTGGCACTTTTGCTTGACAAGAGAAGCTATAGTAGCACGTAGCTCGTCAACTTGAATTTCGAGGCTTGCAATTTGCTTGCTCATGTCATTAACAACACGATTCAGCACTTCATTTTGATTAGTCATTTTTGCTTGTGGCCATGTATGAACGGCTGATGGTCGATGATCCATAATCACCTAATTTAAATATCGACTTTTTGAATTGATGGACAGTGGGTGATTGTTGACGACTGTAGTCACCTATGAAGAGATGGAAAATGATAATGTTTGACTTTAGACAAGGTCGGTCCATAACCCAATCCGGTTTCCCTAGTTCACTGATCCCTTTCTCTTGAGCCATTTTCCAATTTTTCTTTAAAGTGAACTGACAACGGGTTCTTCGAAAAAACAAAAGCATAGAAAAATTACTTAGGAAATCAACGACTCATAATATGTCCAAGGAAAGGAAAACATAAGTTGGAATTAAATTCACCGAAAATCTTGGTTCTTTATGTCCTGTCTTTTAAAAAATTCTACAATCATTACCTCCAAATCCACTGACTATGGACCAACAAAAGATATGTGGTAAAATAAGTAAATTACAAAAAGAAGGGTTAGAAGACTTATTTCACCGATGAATGGATAGCAATCACATAGACATGCGTATGGTATGTGGCTCGATTTCTACTCTAGAAAGCTTAACAAAGTGGAGTCACAAGGATGATTGAACTAGCCATGGCGTGCGGACTAAGTCAGGTCCTCCTGACTCTAGCTTGGTCGAAAAGCTGACCTAGGTCGCGGGCATGTGGACAGAGGTGGGTACTCTTGACACCAAGAAAGAAATTTTGGGATTGAGATGATCAACTCGTACCATGAGCATGCGATCGGAGTGGTGTCCATCTCAATACCATCCTAAGTGATCCTGTGAGGCTCAGGTTCGGTGGCAGGTTGTGTGTGCAACAATGTAGTGTAAATGCATAAGCATGCACTATAGTTTATATGTAAACAATACTTCAATAATTCGAATTCAAAACATTCATTCCCAACTCCAACCTGCAAAACAAGGGCTTAGTAATCACTCTACCCCTTATACATCCCATCTGCAATAACATTTAACACTTTAAATGATTAAGGACATACCTGGTATCCTCACTACCAAACAAAAAAATTTTAAAAAGAGAAAATTGGCCTAAGTCGACTAAGAGTTTGAACTCAAGTCCCTAGCGGAGTCGCTAAGCTATCGCAATCTTACCCTCAAAGTGGGTTGGACCACCTGGGGGTTTGGTTAATGGATTACTAAGTTTAGACTTAGCTTGAGCTCTCCTAAGCCCATACCAATTCACGAGACGTGCAAATGATTTTTCAATTAAGGGTCGTCACTAATCTATTTTAGGTAGGTTGATTAGAAACCCAAGTAAAGTAAAAAGAGAATTACTTTACTTCTACAAACTAGAGACTGGAAACGGGGACTTGATTACGCTAGATTTCTCTAACGCCCTTTCAATACCTTTTCTCTTTTATTTTAAAAAAAAATTTGCAGGCAGCTTGCATTGATTTTAATTTACTCCCTAACACACAATGTGATCATGTGAATGCGCAATCATTATCTACCACCCAATAAAGTAAAGCAATAAATAAATTGTGAGCACAAGAAGGAAAGACTTACCTCAAAGTAACGAAAGCATATGCGATGTCAATTTAAAAATCACATCAATGATCTTAGATATGATTTCTAATTAACATGCAATCACTTAAATATTTTTTTAAAAGATTTTCACTTATTTAGTGAGGCCTAAAATAATCAAGTGCAATGCATGCGATGACGTACAAAAGTGTCTAACTATAATAATATGCAACGTGCAACCTAATATGCAAATTATATGTCATGCGACATTGGTTATATGACTTATTCTAATGACGTGAAAATATTATATGTGAGCATCCTAATATGTCACACATTTAAATGATCATAAACATGCAATGACTAAATGGTGTGCAAGGGATGACCTAATTTTACATGACACACGCATGATATTTTTTGTGTTTTCCCATAAAAATTCGAAATTAAAAAATGACCAAATAAATTACCTAGTTCTAGATATTATCCAATTCAATTTAAGGATTAATATAGACTGAATCCTAATTTAAATTGGATATTATCTTTAACTAGATAAACCCTATCCTAGCTAACAATCTATATTGATTAAAATCTACTCTATCTTATTTAATTTTTTTAGACTTTTTTTAGATAAGAATGGATATAAAATAAAATCACATGAAAGATCAAGATATCATCCATATCTGTTTAAATTTGGAAACAAATAAAATCATTGTATCTCAGGCATGAGATTGGATTGGCCGATTTTCCTTGAAATTGCGAATCATATCTCAGGTTTGAGATTGGATTGACGACTTTTCATGCAATTACGAGTCATATTTCAGGCATGAAATTGAATTAACAATTATATACACGTTGTGAAATTAGGAAAGTTTCCTAATTCATGAGAGATCAAAGATCTTTTGGATATGGCAATATTGATCAAATATTCAAACAAGATCGCAATTCCGTGAATTATGCAATAAGATATAAGAAAATTGATTTATCAAGATTCTTACCTAGCTCTTGATATCGCGCAGATGATAGTTTCCAAATCGGGACTCGTGAGTTGGTTGGACCGGCGGGATGTGGTGGAGCTCAGTTGAGAAACCGGTGGCGGGTGCTCAGCTATGGGAACAATTCGTGCATTGCCACTACTGATGGGAGATCACGGCTGGGAATTATTGAGAGCGTGGCTTCATAGCGGATTTCGTATGTATTTTCACACCCATAAAATCATTAAACATGTAAAATAAATATATCATAGTGTAGAGGATCTTCATACAAGTACACAGGTATCAAGAACACTTGAATTGGAGCTTGGACGCACCCATATGAGTGGCCAGAGTGCGCGGTGCGTGTAGTGCACTCACTAGCATGCTGGACTAGTGGAAGCACCAGTTTGATTGGTCAACAAACGGTTCGACTAGTCTCGGGTTTAGGTCGGGCCGACCGAATGCGCAGGGTCGCTAATGTCGCCTGTGCATGGGAGCGTGTGGCCGCCACGCACCGTCGTGGCGCGGGGAGGCGTGTCACCCACCAAAATGCTCATCTTGATGCATCTGGTCCATTTATGTGATCAAAATGGATTTTTATTGGACAAAAAATATGAAAATGGGCAAAACAATACGTTTGAGTTCTAGGCTATGGCGGCTTTGATACCACATGTTGGCGGTGAAAGCGCATCCAAGATCTCCATGCCTGAAATAAAAAAAATATATAGTAAGGAGATTTGCACACCTAATTTGGAATCCATCTTTCTTGATGTAGAATAGCAATGATCCAAAACTTAAGTGCTTCTCTTCTATTGCCCTCTATATTACTAGCTCAATGAGACTGCCCCTCACCTTTAGTGTATATAGCTGCTCCTTACGTGAGGATAATTACATGTTTTAGGGTTAGAGGAGAAACTTGAGTACTATTGATAGAATTTTGAGCCATGTCCTCTCATCACGGCCAGCCTCATATTAGACTAATTAAGAAATATTATATCTCACTTTATTAGACCAATCCCGTAAAACGATCAATTACAATATTAATTAATATTAGCCCATATCAGAAAAATTCTCATACTAGATTCATCCAACACGTTGCTAAGAATAATTTCTCTACGTCGCATATGACTGCTTCGAAGTCGTGTTTCGTGCATGAACAACGGATGTGCTCGGAATTGGTCGTCAAGGAGAGATGGCGGACACTTATTATCGCAGTTCTCTGAGCCATGTCTGCTGGTTAATAGTGGTGGGTCGCAGTAGTTGTCCGGCGATTGGAGGTGGTTTGTAGCGGAGTGTTTCATTCTCAGTTTATGGCGGAATATAAGTGGATTGTCGTAGACTTTCATGTTCTCGGATTAATAAGTGAATTTTGAGGGTTTCTGGGTTAGAAATTTAACGATGGACGTTTCCGTGCTATGAGGAAAACAGTAGAAATTAAAATAGAAAAATAATTTTGAATAAAAGACAATAACCTAAAAAGAAGAGGAGAAAAATGGAGATGATAAACAGGAAAAAGCCCACAAAACACCCAAAAATATGACAATTATGACATACTTATCCTGAACTTTTTTGTAACACTAAAACCCAATATTAAGCTCACTGCAACACATTTACTTTAAACTTTTTTTTTGTAACATAAAAAACCTCAAATTATATCCACCATAACACATTTACCCTAATTTATGTCAACTATAACACATTTACTCTGAAATTTTTCTTATGACATAAAAAACGTCCATTTTTTATTTACTGACATATTTGCCCTCTATCAAGGTCTCATTAGATAATTTTTCAATCAACGATGTTTTTATTTTGTTTAAGTTACGTGAGCGCCATGTCCATTAGCATTTGCTCTCTAGCGCTAATGTAGGAAAATTTTGAATGGTCTTCATTGACGGAACTTTGACAAATGAGTATATGTATTACACAGGTATAAGTTTGAGATTTTTTGTGTCATAAAAAAATTCTAAAGGTAAATATGTTATAATAGGTATAGTTTGGGGTTTTTGATAAATTTCGCCCTAATTAAATATAGTTTTTTTTGTCAGAATAATTGAATATAGGTTGAGCCGTGTCTTTATCGGAAATGGCTAAGTGTTGTTTTAACAAGAAGTGGACTCAGAGTGATTAGATCTGGTAATCGGTTTGGTGAATTTGTACCCAATATGGGCTTTGACAATTCCTAACTAGATGGGTTTGACACAAGAGCGTGGCGTTGTCCTAGGCCCAAATACGAGACCCACAAATCTGGATCGGGTCAAGGGCCCGGTCCAAGTCCCTTAATTTCCAGAGTCTAAAAATGATCATTAAAAAAATTCAAAAATAAAAAATTAGAAAATAACTTAGAAATAGGTCCTAATTTGGTTGTATGACTTTAGGATTAGATTTAGCTTAATTTCATTTAGTTGGCATATGTATAGTTTAGGAATTTTAGTGGTGTCTTTAATATAGCTTAGCTTTGGTGGATTGGTCTTTTAGACAAGGAATTGGACTCAATCTGAATATAGCTCCGGAAGTTTGCCGTTTTGAGACTTAATAACAAGGCCATGCATATCTTTGTTTGACACTTCATTGAATTTTTTTCCATATGCTGTATTATTATCGTACTGGTTCTAATTGTTTACTTTCTTGTAATAGCGCACTCATGCATGTATATCATTTGGTAGCATAGTGTTATAAAATGGATGAAGATTGTGTGAATCATTAAGGAAAAAATTCAGTGAAATTAGAGTTACTTAGTTAGAGAATTAGTGTTATCGAATCCCCAATCCTAGATCTTTGGTTGTGTAAAAAATGAGGTGCCTCTCATGCCTCATTCTATTCCTAGCTACCTTAGTAGGCTAATAGGGACTCCTAGTTAGGTCTTCATTGATATAAATCCATTTTAATTGTATTTCCCAATTTTGTGCGAGGGAAGAGTTTGGGAGAACTCGTGTCGATTGATGATCATTGGTTAACAACTTAATATTACCTTTAAACCCGTCATCCCAACATTTGCTTGGGAGGGTCTCACAACGCATCATTATATAAAGATATAAAAAAATTGTGGTGTTATGTGAATCATAAGCATATTTTATTTTCCTTCTGTTATGAGACTAACGTAATAGGTAATATATTATATCTTTTTCGATGAAAGTAGTTAATATAACTTTACCCACATTAGATTATTGCAATTGTGCATGGCACGGACAATCTTTTGGTATACAGAGCTGGTGAAATGTTTTATTTTTACATGTGGTCTCGAGATTATGACGTGCGTCCATGGTCATTATATGTAACTTCCCGAGGGCACATATGTAATGATTTCAATGTCGCTGGTGAATGAAGACTTTCGATTGATGATAATCCTTATAGTTCATATATTTAACAACACTTTAGTTTTGAAAGGAACCGGAGGAGCGGGGGACATTGGGAATGAGAAGAGGGGAATGGAAATGAGACATCATTCATGTTTATCATGGTTATTGACAGATGAATTTCACCGTGAATCCGACGTGCATTTTCAAATAAATTCATCTCATGGATTGAATTCATCCATAACAGAGGCAACCGACCTCTGATTTAAAGAAAATAATCTCTTCATGCCTTTCATCAAAGTTAAGGGTTAAAACTCGGATGACCACGGAATCCGACCCTTTAATCAAAGACCTCGTCGTTTCGTTATCCTATAATCATTTTCCACGTTTAGTTTCTTCTAGACATTAAAACTAAGGACATTGTAGTTTCGAGTCCTCGGACCCGCCGACCAAAATTTTGGCCAATGGAGTCCCAAAGGCCGGTCAATGCGACGGCTCGGTTTGACTTTTGCGATAAAAGCCAAATAGATTTTTTGGGCCCCAATTAAACCCGTTTAGCCAAATTTCTAGGCCGTTCAAGCTTTCGAGCCTAAAATAGAATATAAGAAGACAAAGGCGAGCTTGGTTTCAGAGGATGGGGCTTGGCATGGCCTAGTACGGCCCGCAGGCCCAGCCTACAAGCCAAGCCCTGATCTTTCTTACTCAAACTCGGCGCCATATTTCAGAAGTTGCCTTTGCGACCCACACCTCATCCTGGCAGGAGGAGTGACCATAATTCTAGGGTAAAACTAAGAAATTGAGGACCAAATCAATGAGAACCAAATTGGCTCCAAGTTCTGAGACAGGATATGTTCCAAGTTCAAAAAATAAGGAAATCTTTTTTTTAAGGGTAGGTTTTGGGTTTTGGTGGAACCTAGAATTAGAACAAGTTCTTGTGTTTTTCTTATTCTATGTCTTTACACGCTCCTATGAAATTGTGTGGCGTCCAAAGATGGGCGTGTTATTTGAAATCATTAATATGAACTTTCATGTCCAACAATATTCACAACAAAGGGTTTTACTTTGTTAAAATTTCATAATCTTCATGTGTCTAAATATAAGTTCGTGGGTTTAAATATAAGTTATGATAGTGGAATTGGGTAGACTTCAGAACCGACCCTAGAACCTGTGAAATTGTAGGTTTTAGGTTTCTGGGCATGTAAAGTAGATTCCAGGTTCCAAAAATTAAATAATTTACTTTGACGAGTAGGTTCTAATTCCGCTCACCTTTACCTAGCAAAGTTAGAAGGTGAGTTAGAAAGATCAATGGCAGTCAGTCCTGGTTCTTTACTTGTTGTAGGCGTTGTTGGCATTGCTGTTGGAGATTCACCTCTGGCAATGGTATCCGTGTTGGCTGGAATATATTCATTAACGGCCAGGTTAGGGGATGAAGGATTGGGAGGATCAATCAATAGATGATGAATCAATAGAAATGCGGCAACAGATTTGATATCAGGAAAAGTTCATACCCAATTCAGTAAGCAAGTTAGGGGCAACTATTTGATCACTAAAACCTTGGTTGATTATCCTTCAAGGTTGGCTTTGCGCATCAACATCGGCTATCACACCCCGACCCTCGAGCACATAACAACCCTGGTTTTACTTGCAATCATTTGATTGCGACATCTCAAAACACGTCATTGACCCTTTCTTTTTATCTTTCAATTAAACGCATGTGGAAATGATTCACAATCCCTAGTCAATATAGCAATAAGTATAGTTAGGAAAACCATCACAACACATTACCAAAGTCACACTTTGTTTTAATTATTAGTGAACCCTAGGAAGTTTTACATGTACAAGCCCTTACAATGGGCATCTTCCTATCGGACCAACAAAACCAATAGGGCTATGGTTAATCTAATCCCTTCAGATATGGCCACGAATCGCAACACATGTCTGTTCTCCACTTTATAGACCTGAAAATGGTTAAATAATAACTAGTGAGATAAAATATCAATAAGTTAATAACCTAAGTCTCGGCTTTGAAATCTACATGCCTCGAGTGCACCTTAAACGTGCAGTCTTTCTATCGACAATTAATCAATAGCGACAAAATCACCGTTCTGCTATTATTAAAGCACGATTAGGTCATAACTCATATGCAATCAATATATGCATTTATAGGCATCTTTACCTCTTCTCAGCATACACGGCGTGCATGGTACAATTGATCACATGTCCATCTCAATGCAATGGCATATCACATAATCAGAACACACCTCACACTTCCCATGCATAATGTATTTATTTGTGTTCCGATTATTAATAATCTTGGGGGAAACTACTCCAACACACAAGTTAGAGTCTACTGGCATGACCGGACATCGTCCCACCCTATCAGCATTGTCATGAGACCCCCGCTCAGATGGCATTTGCATTGATCTGGCCTCTACTGCAATTTGGCTTTCGAACCCCTGCTGGGAATTTCGATAAATTGGACTTCGTCAACCACAAACCTCACTGGGTGACGAGCTCTTATGTGACCACGCAAGCACACCAATCACCCATGATTATTTCATTATTTTTTACTTTAGCCAATGCAGACGTAGTTCATACTTGAATACAACAATTCATCGCAGATTTCAAGCACACGATGCAACAATATTCCACACGTGATCACACGAACATGCTGAACATATCAACTTTTCGAACTTACCTTTTTCAGATTCTCTTGCCCTAGTTCATAAATGAATGGGTGATCATACTCCATGTTTCATGAACTAAACACATTTCATTCACTTGCAAGAAAATCACTTTTAACAACAAACAAGCCTCAATCATCAAGGAAAGTACATAGATTCAGCATATAATTCAAGTGGAAAACACATATAATAACCACTTATTATTTTAACTTCATAAATAATGGCTCACTATGATTAATTCCCCTTCCAAGAATTAATTACTAGTATCACTTTAGAATAATCAACCAGCTATTATTCAAGAATAATTTGTCAATTATCGACTAAAAATAATTAATTATTTATCATCCACAAAATAATTAATTGTTCAATATTCGGAATTAATTTATTACCCAAATTAATTAATTAATTATTACCCTATAATAATTAATTAATATCCGAAAATAATTAATTACCCATAAATAATTAAATAATTATCATCCAAAAATAAATAGATAATAATTATCATAATTATTACCCAAAAATAATTATCATAATTAATTCCAAAAATAATTAATAATAATTATTTATTAAAAATAAATAATTATTAATATTTAATAAAAAGAATTAATTACATTCATTCCAAAACCTTAACAAATGTAAGTTGCTTCGGCATTAAGAGGGAAGTTCTTTTGAAATTCAAACAGGATCTCACTGATCCTTCAAGACGTGTGAGGTCATGGACTAGTGAGAGTTGTTGCAAGTGGGAAGGAGTAGAATGCAACGAGAAGACTAACCATGTCTCGAAGCTCGATCTTCGTAATCCTTGTGATGGCTTAGAAAGCTGCAACCTAGGAGGTAAGATAGACCTTACTCTAAATGAGTTGAAGTATTTGAAGTATCTAGACCTCAGTTTCAACGATTTCGCAACCCAAAAAACCCAAGAGTCCTTTACTTCTCTTCAGAAGCTGGAGTATTCCAACCTCTCATTTGCAGGCCATGGACATATTTCCAATCAACTCAGTAACCTTTCTAGCTTAAGGTACTTGGATCTTAGTGGGTGGATTTGGTTGGAGCCCTCTTTAAGAACATAGAACATTTGATGGCTATTGACATTTTCTTACTCGAAGTACTTGGACCTCTCTTATGTCCCCCTTCTTAGCCTCAAAGGATGGTTAAGCCCTCTAAACATGCTTTCGTCCTTGGAATTTTTATTATTGAGGGGATGATTTGGAAGATGCTTCTAACTCTTTGCCTGTCAATTTCACTTCTCTTAGATTCCATGATTGGAGTCAAAACTCTTTGAATTCATCGATTCCTCCTTGGTTTCAAAACTTTAGCAAACTCGAACATCTAGATTTAAGTGATAATGATATCCAAGGCATATTCCCTATTGTCATCATTGAAAATAGGCAATGGCTGAGATTCCTTAATGTCCCATCAAATAGAATGGAAGGTGCACTTTTGAAAAATTTGAGCATTTTCTGCCATCTGCAAGTGCTAAGTGTGCATTCTAACAAATTTAGTGAGAGAATTTTCGACACCAAAGATGGTGCTTTGAATTGTGGATGAAGTAACCTAAAGACTGTTAATGTTTATAACAATGGTTTTAGTGGTCACCTACCCAATCAATTTGGGAACTTCAAAAATCTCGAATTCCTTGATCTCTCACGAAATTTGATTTCTGGTCGTATTCTCGCTATCGTGGGCTAGCTGTTGTCTCTGAGAATATTGAACCTCTCTTTCAACAAATTGAGTGGGAAGATACTAGAAAATATTGTGTTATTATCCAATCTCGAGGTGATGGATATTGGTAATAATCAATTGGATGGAACTATCGGCCAAATTCACTTTGCAAATCTCATCAGTTTGATGGTTTTGAAGATTTATTCAAATGGGCTTATCATGAATGTTAGTGCATCTTGGGTTCCTCATTTCCAAATTCAAGAGATTCTCTTGTCAAATTGCAAAATGGGACCAAAATTCCCAAACTAGTTTGGAATGTAGAAGAAAGTTTTAGCATTAGATATGTCAAATGCCAACATCTTAGATAAAGTTCCTCATTGGCTATCTGACATTCTATCTACCATTGAACAATTGGATCTCTCGGCAATATGTCACGCCCCAAACCTCGAGCACGCGACAACCCTTTCACCTTGGTCAAATGAATGCGACATTTCAAGACACGTCACGGACCATTCTTTTTATCTTGCAATTAAACGCATGTAGAAGCAAATCAACAACATCTAGTCAATAAACAGCAAGGATAGCAGAAAGACCACAAACAACGACAACAACGTCATTTTTATTCTTGAACTAATTAACCCTAGCAAGTTTATACACAAGCCCCTCAATCGGGCGACTTCCTCTATAGTCATCCAAAGATACTAAACAGGGTTAATCTACTTCATTCAACCATCGAGCACACTAACTTGTTGCCCTCCACGACGTGCTCCAGCACTTCCCAAACCATGGCAATATAGGTGCCATAACTATGGACTTGAAAGTGGTTAACAATGACGAGTGAGATATAATCTCAGTGAGTTATCGCCCTAAGCCCTGACTAAGACGCCAACTCGCCTTGGGGTTCCTAACAGGCAAATCCTCATAACGATGGCAGATCAATTGCAGAGCCACCCTCGCTTTAACTTACTAACCACGTGATCTACCCGATAAGCCCCATAAGAAACAATTAGTGATCAATCGACTAATAGGCATCTTTACCCGGTCATGCCATACCCTACACGGTATAAATTCTCATGTGTGCCATAAACAATACAACCAACATTTTAATCATCTTAGTGATCAATCACAAGCGAGTCGATTCGTAGTCAATCTTACCTTGCCTATGCCATACCCTGCACAATATAACCTCACTCATGCCATGATCAGTGTAAACAGCACATGCATAATCAGAACACATCATAGTATGTTTCACATGCACCCCTGCATTCACACGTGCTCCAATTATTAACGCCCCCTTAGGGCCACAACTGAACTCCCACCAATGTCTACTAGCATAGCCAGGCATCGCCCTCCCCCATGAGGCGTGGCTATGTCAAGGGCTCCCTCTCAAGACGGCATTCCCAAAGGAGCATGGGCTCAGCCTCTACCACGACTCCGCATCCGGACTCCCGCCGGGATTTTCGACAACTTAGATTTCATCCTCCAATCTCCCGCTGGGGTGACGGGTTCAATTTAGTGACCACATAAGTACACCATTATAGCCCATTTTAATCTTGAACATTAGCCAATGCATACGTGATATATGCTTGTAGAAACAATCAAATAAACACACACGGTCACATTTTCACTTCCAAAAATCATCCAACTTCCATGTCTTACAAACAAAGCATGCCCTTTCCAATTTCAAGACAACATTGGACATAAACATACATCTGACACCTCGGGGTTTTCCCCTTTTTTTATATGCCCACATGATTCATAGCAATGCCCATGAATTTAACAATTAGTAATGCACGTCATACGATCAAATCATATCCATATAGGCAAAATTTCACTTCTGCATGAACAGTACCGCATGAACAGTGTGCATGAACAATACTTTATGAACAGTAATTTCCAGAATTTAATAATTAATAAAATAAATTCTGAATTCCATAAATCAATAATTTATTAAAAGAAAATAATTCTTTTCAATAAACTAAAGCTAATCAAGGTTAATCCCCTAATCCTTGATTATTCAACTTAACCACAATTAAAGAGTACCAAGCAAGATTAATGATTTAATCCAAGCTAACCATGATTAACAAACCAAACCACACTTCAACCATGGTTAATTAACCCAACCTTGGTTAATTAACTAACCATAGTTGACCTTTTTAAACTAAACTAACCATGGTCATCTTTCTAACAACCTATCTTAACTCTAATTAATCTTAATTAATCCCCTAACCAAGATTAACTATGACTAAATCACCCCTAAGCAAGTTTAACGGACTAATCGAGGGATTAGAGCGTAAACTAACCCGGCGACGATTCCAACGACACGAGCACGACGGTGGTGGTGAGGGCTACACACGGCTATGTCCAAAATGTCATGGAGGCGCTAAGCAAAAATGGGTCTCGACGGAGGCAGTTTCCGATTCAATGAGAACGGTGGGCAAACGGCTCTTAGACGGGTGGCACGGCTCTTCGACGGTGGACAGTGGCTCCAAAACAGCGGCAAGGTGGCAAGGATGGTGGGTGAGGGTGGTCCGGTTGGTCAATGGGGCATCAAAGGGGAAGAACCATGGAGAAAACAAGAGGAAAAGAGAGAAAATGAGGGAGAAAAGAGAGAGGGCAGGGGGCTGGATGCCCAAGGAGGAGAGAGAGGGAGGAGAGAGAGAGAAAAGATGAAGACTCTCTCTCTTTGAAGCCTTCTCCAATTGGCTTCATCAACTTTCCCCAAAAATCCATCATTTCCCTTGACTTGCTAACCTTTTGTCTTCCAAAATTAAATGCCACTTCTAGAAGGGGTAAAATGGTAATTTCACAAAGTATAGTATATCGTGCTATATGCATAAACGGGCCAAGATTTTATACGGGCTTGAATAAAATTGGTTTGGGCTCAAATTGTGGAGAAATTGGCTAGAAAATGCAATTGGGCTCAAGGCTTGAAGTTAGGCTCACTTGGGCTTAGTGAGCTTGGCTTGGGGCCCACTCGGCTGAACCTTAATGGGTGCAAGGTTCATTGGGCCTTCGGTTGGCCCATCTCCTCTTGGTTCCAATTTTTCGGTCTGATGAATCATTTTCCGATAATTTCCGAGCTTACCAATAAATTCGAGAATCAATTAAGCAATGTCCAATATTTTAGTCTCGACATCCTTAAAAGTTCGATACCCGAAATCGGATTGATATTCGTGGTTAAAATCGATCAATCGCGACTTTAGTACGACCTAACTATCGGGCTGCATTTAGAGATTCTCGCGCATTTGATCCATGGTTGATAGCTTTTCAATCCATGATCATGCTTATTTAAATCAGGGCGATTCTCGATTGTCATGTAATTATGAGAGGTTAATTGCCCACGCTAAGTATAGAGCCAAAAAGGAAATCGGTTTAATGTCGTTCGCAATCACTATCAAAGTCGTATGGAATCACTCACAATTCGACCTTGTATTTCTGCCGAATCGATTTATTTCCGTTCGCTAATTGACTTGCAACAGCGTGGTATCATCTCTCTTTAATCCTTATAGTCGAGCAGCCTATCCCTAATTAAATTCATTGGTCGTAGTTGTATTGATCTTAAATTGCCTTTCCAACTAGCTAGTTAACTCATGAGAGGCCAGTTCAAAGTAAACGTAACTAACAATATATTGATAAAATAACCATTTCATATATCCCGAGATGAGTCAAAATTCAGGACATCACAATTCTTCCCCCCTTAAAGGAATTTCATCCTCAAAATTAGCAGAACTTTCTACATCCTTAAACTGATGAGGGTATTAACGTCTCAATGAGACCTCATTTTCCCAAGTCTTTCATTCTGCCTCATAATGCTATCCAACACTTTCAGTGCTGCCAAATCACTTCCAATCTTATCCAAACCATTTTTGGTTCCATGAGGCTAAGCACTTGTCCATTTTTGTAAAAAAATGAAAGTTGCAAAAATATTGGTTCCTCCTACTAAGCGGCAAGTTGCTGCTTTGGGGGTTTGAATCGCCGTTCGGACCAGCGGCTTCATCCCCGCATGCTACTTGGCTAGAGGCACCGATGGTGCCCAAACTTGCTTTCTTTTTCCATTTAAGGCGAAAATCCTTAACTGATCTCAATCCCAAAAGATTCCAATATATATACAGTTTCAGCTTTCCTTTCTTAACAAATCGAGATGTCCCTTTCATAGGCGACACCTGGGGAAAACATGTTTCCCTACTTGAAATTTCAAAGACCTTAATCCTTTATTTGCACCATCGTTTTAGCAACTTTGCAGTGTCCTTAGCCTACCTCGAATAGTCTTAATTGCATCCATTAACTGCCAGATTATCTCTGAACCAGTGATCTCCAGTTCGCTGACCTCATTCCATTAGACTGGAGCTTGACAAGCTTGTCCATATTTTTGCTATACCACTCGGGTAAAAATTTTATCCCACAGCACCCTCTCTTGCATACTGCAACATTCAATTCATTTCTACCCCCTTCGACTTCCTAGAAGCTTGCCAAAAGTCGCTCCTTGCTCAGGCCCTCTAGCCTTGGCGACCACTCCCTGCCCTCATTGGATCAATCATCATAGGCATCATCGAGCTGCACATCAACTAGCAAAAGTCCCCTTTGGACAAACATTAACTCATAGAGGTATTATCCGTTTTGCCCTGTCCCATACCGAGTCTCACGGTCTTAACCTTGCCTGAGCACCTCAGACTGCAAAAGCTTCCTCTAGTTTGTCAATCCATGGGGTCGTTTCCATGGGATCACTCATCTATACTTGCAATTGTTCCAACAAATTTCCCATCAAATCACCATCTAATTTTCTCAAATCCTCAATTCATTTCAACCACTTGAGAATTAGTGGAACCCAACTTTTATTCATTGCTCCAAAAGCTTTCAGGTACTTCTTCAGGTCTTTATTAACACCTCGAGAAGAAATCATCAATGATGCTATTTCACCACATGTCCATCTAGCATCATGGGATCATTGATTCTTAATCCAACAAGGATAAAAATTAATTTCCTCAAATCCCAATCTGAATTGTCTCTCGAAACAATCCACCATGCTTGCAATGATGCACTTTCACTTGTTGGCATGTTAAGCATTACATGCTTGACAAAGTCCAATTGCATGCCATTCCACTATTAGTACTATCACAAATTTTGGCACATCTTTGTACTACCCCAGGTGGATACTATAACAATTACGATGAGCTTCCAAAAGACTTCCTCCTTAAGCTCAGTATCATTGGACATGTACAATTGTCCACGAAACTTCAAGATCCCATCCTTGGATACTTGAAAATTAGGTTTCCTCTTTGTTGCATCTAACTACAGAATCCTTTGGATTACAGAGCCCGTAGATTGCACTGCCTTAATCCTAGTTTGCATTTTGGACTTTATTTTGAGAGTAGCCAATAGGCTTGCAAGGTGGCCTACCTCAACTTGAAATCTGAATCTCGAACTTCTTCGAGTAGGATCCATTCTTGAACCATTATTTGCACAATCGATGACTTTTGACTAAGTGCATTCGTTACCTTGTTAGCCTTACAACGTAATCCAATTCCTTTGTACGACGCGTTATTGAAATTTCCCAATCTCCAAATCCAAATAGTATCATCAAAACTAGTGCGATAGTCAGCTTATACTTAAGCTCTTGAAAAATATGCTTGCACTTATCCGTCCATTCATCTTTACATCTTTCTTTAACAGTTATCTCAGAGACAGAACTATCGTAGAGAACCTTTCTACGAATAGTCTGTAGCAACCTACTAAGCCTTGAAAATTTTGAACCTTTGTCACTGCCATAGGCCTTGGCCAATCCTTAATTGCTTCTATCTTGGTTGGGTCCACGGATATTCCTTCTCTAGGAATTACATGACCAATAAATGCAATACGAGTAAGCCAAACTCGCACTTACTAAATTTAATGCACAAGGCGTAATCTTAAGAGCTTTGCAGCACCATCCTCAAGTGCTATTCGTGTTCCTCTGAATTTTTCAAATATATCAATACATTGCTTATGAATATGATTGCAAATTGATCCAAGTACGCCTTAGATACTCAATTCATCAAATCCATAAAACTATTGGCGTATTGGTCAATCCAAACAATATTGTAGTAAACTTCGTAGCGACCATATCACATTTGAAACGTCATCTTTAGCATATTCTCATTTGAATCATCAATCAATCATAGCCCATCCTTGCTATCTCAAAAAATACTGAGGCTCTTGAAATTGGTTAAACAAGTCGTCTATCTTCAACAAGGGATACTTGTTCATGACCTTGCCTTGGCTAAACTGCTAACACTCGATGCAAAGGTGCAATGCTTTAGCTCTTCTTTCTTACGAACAAAACTGGCACTCCCCATAGAGATGCACTAGGACAATTACATCCTTTGTCCATTAAACCTTGCATTTGTGCATTGAATTCCTTTACTTCCGACAACACAACTCACTAAGATACCTTGAACGTCGGATTCATTCCAAGGGCCAATCCAATCGCAATTTCCATTTTTCGCTCTGGGTAATCCAAGCAATTCCTTTGGAAAAACATTAGAATAATCCCGTATAACAGTAATATTTTTCCATCCTTGGTTCCCCATCTAACGTATTAACTACGGTCACCTAATTAACTCTAACAACCCACATCAAATAACCCAGTCATCTCTAGTGACGAGATCAAATAGATTGAGGATCCTTCTCGATTTCCAACGAACTCACAACTAATCCTTCCTAACGGGTTAAACTGGATTACTTTCCAATAGCAATCCATTGCAGCTCATTACTTGGTGAGTTAACCCCTTCCCAACGATGACATCAAGTCATCCATCGCTTAGATAGTCAAATCCATCAATTCTTCTTGATTGCCAATGACTATCTTACATCCTAAACATCTTACTGTAGACAACACCTTGTCCATTATTGGGATAGAATTACTAATAACCGTCTCCAACAGTTTTGGCTTTAACCCCACCGACTCAACAAGCAACTTAGCCATACATAAATACATAGTTTCCAATCAACTAACGCATAAGCAACTGATTGCATAATGAGACCACACTCGTTATTATGGCTTGCGAATCCTTTGCTTTCTTTCTTGTGGCACGTATGCTTTTCCTTTTGCCAACAGGCGATTGAGGTTGCTTCCTCGACTATCAACGAGAACACCTCCTCGTGACGTGGCCTTGTTAGCTGCATTCAAAATACATTCCTCTCTTAACAGGACACATAGTTGTCTCGTGTCATCTCCCATATAATTGACACCAGGCATTTGAATTGTATGCCACTTTCCCAATGCCATTATTCCTATTGGGTGGGATGGGATGTTTTCATCCTGTCATTGACCTTTTCCCTAAGTCGATGATCATCCCAGTGAGACGCAAACCGCGATCCAAATGCGGTTGCTTGTTCCATCATATTCTCTTCAATTTGTTGGGCCTCTTCGTACCATTAATCAAAATCATTCAACTTCAAGGGCACCAACTAACTTTTACTTTCCGGTCTTAGACCAAACTTAGACCTCTTGACATGGTCTACTGGATTCTCAATCATTCTTGGCATAGACTTTGAGAGCTCTGCAAACTTAACCTTGTATTTCTTGGCTGACAAATGATCCTAACAAAGTTGCTGGAATTCAACCATCTTTGACTCTCGTGCACACTCAGAAAAGTATTTTCCATTAAATACCTCGACTAGGGCACCCTACTTTCAGGTCGTGCCTTCGGGAAAAACCTCTTCCTGGGGTTATTTCCCACTAATCACTGGCATTACTTGCTATTGGTACTTAGCTAGGATTATATTTTCTTCTTCCCAACACTTTAACAGTGTGAAGACTTCTTTAGTTCCTCGGTCCAAAGAGTTGTTGTCTTAAGATCACTCGTCCCAACAAACTTGGATAGTTCTAGCTCCAGGAACTGCTCAACTAACTTAAACATCGACTGATCGTCAACCCCTTTTCCAACCTATGAAACTTATTAGGCGAAATGGCAGCAACAACGGCGGCAATAGCAACTATAAAAGCAATAGCTTAAGTCCGAGCTAACTACCCCCTACCAAAACTCAAGGCTTACAATGCCTACTGGACCCTATCTAGTCTAGGACCCCTTGGTGCTTTACCTCTAGCACCTGCCTGACCTCAAACTGCCCTACCTCTAGGACTCAAGGATTAGGACTGTTCATCTCACAACATTCTCACAGAACTTGCATTCCAATTCTGTCAAGGAATTAGGAACAATGAACAACCCACTCACAGTAAAAGATCCTATAAGCAATTACAGGCATATGAAATAAATGTCTTTCCTATCTTACTATCCCATAACCCATTGCACCTTATCACTCCAAGTACTAATCGGGCTTTGATACCAAAACCGATGGGGATGTCATGCCACAAACCTCGAGCATGCAACAACCCCTTCACCTTGGTCAAATGAATGCGATGTCCCAGAACACATCGCCGACCATTCTTTTTTATCTTGCGGTTAAACGCATGCGGAAGCAAATCAACAACACCCAGTTAATAAACAACAGGGATAGTAGAAAGACCACAAATAATAGCAGCAACGTCATTTTTATTCTTGAACTAATTAACCTTAGGAAGTTTATACACAAGCCTCTCAATCGGGCGACTTCCTCTATAGTCATCCAAAGATACTAAATAGGGTTAATCTACTTCCTTCAACCATCGGGCACACTAACCTGTGCATGAACAGTGTGCGTGAATAGTACTTTATGAATAGTAATTTCTAGAATTTAATAATTAATAAAATAAACTCTAAATTCCATAAATCAATAATTTATTAAAAGAAAAAAATTCTTTTCAATAAACTAAAGCTAATCAAGGTTAATCCTCTAATCCTTGATTATTCAACTAAACCACAATTAAAGAGTACTAAGCAAGATTAATGATTTAATCCAAGCTAACCATGATTAACAAACCAAACCACACTTCAACCATGGTTAATTAACCCAATCTTGGTTAATTAACCCAACCATAATCCAACTCTAGTTAATTAACCCAACCTTGGTTAATTAACTAACCATAGTTCGCCTTTTTAACTAAACTAACCATGGTCATCTTTCTAACCACCTATCTTAACTCTAATTAATCCTAATTAATCCCATAACCAAGAATAACTATGACTAAACCATCCCTAAGCAAGTTTAACGGACTAATCGAGGGATTAGAACGTAAACTCACCTGGCGATGATTTTAATGACACGAGCTCGACAGCGACAGCGAGGGCTACACACAACTACATCCAGAATGTCATGGAGGCACTTGGCAAAAATGGGTCTCGGTGGAGGCGGTTTCCAATTCGGTGAGAACAGTGGGCGAACGGCTTGCGAACGGGTGGCACGGCTCTTTGGTGGTGGATAGTGGCTGCAAAATAGTGGCAAGGCAGCAAGGATGGCGGGTGAGGGTGGTTCTGTTGGTCAATGGGGCATCAAAGGGGAAGAACCATGGAGAAAACAAGAGGAAAAGAGAGAAAATGAGGGAGAAAAGAGAGAGGGCAGGGGGCTGGACGCCCAAGGAGGAGAGAGAGGGCAGGAGAGAGAGAGGAAAGAGAGAGAAGATGAAGACTCTCTCTTCTTGAAGCCTTCTCCAATTGGCTTCATCAACTTTCCCCAAAAATCCATCATTTCCCTTGACTTGCTTGCCTTTTGTCCTCCAAAATTAAATATCACTTCTAGAAGGGGTAAAATGGTAATTTCTCAAAGTATAGTATACCATACTATACACGTGTATGGGCCAAGATTTTATACGGGCTTGAATAAAATTGGTTTGGGCTCAAATTGTGGAGAAATGGGCTAGATAATGCAATTGGGCTCAAGGCTTGAAGTTGGGCTCACTTGGGCTTGGTGGGCTTGGCTTGGGGCCCACTCGGCTGAACCTTAATGGGCACAAGGCCCATTGGGCCTTCGGTTGGCCCATCTCCTCTTGGTTCTAATTTTTCGACTCGTTGAATCATTTTCTGATAATTTTCGGGCTTATCGATAAATTCGAGAATCAATTAGGTAACATCCAATATTTTAGTCTTGACATCCTTGAAAGTTTGATACCTAAAACCAGATTGAAATTCGTGGTTAGAATCAATTAATCGCGACTTTAGTACGTTCTAACTATGGGTTGGCGTTTAGGGGTTCTCGCACGTTTGATCTGTGGTTGATAGCTTTTCAATCCATGATCATGCCTATTCAAATCAGGGTAATCCTCAATTGTCATGTAATCATGAGAGATTAACTGCCCACGCTGAGTATAGAGCCAAAGAGGAAATCGGTTTAACGTCATTCGCAGTCAATATTGAAGTTGTGCGGAATCACCCGCAATCCAACCTTGTATTTTTATCAAATTAATTTATTTCCATTCGCTAATTGGCCTGTAATAGCATGGTATCATCCTCTTTGATCCTTATGGTCGAGCGACTTATCCCTGATCGAAGTCACTGGTCGTACACGTATCGATTCTTAATTGCCTTTTCGACTAGCTAGTTAACTCATGAGGGGTCAGCCCAGAGTAAACGTAACTAATGGCGCATTAATAAAATAACCATTTCATATATCCCAAGATGGGTCGAAATTCAGGACGTCACATAATATGCTCAAAGGCAACATTTCCCAAATTATTGGTAAAAAGATGCCACTATGAACACATGTCACTTTCTAGAAACAAACTTAGTGGTGAAATTCCAAATTCATTATGCATGTCAAATGAGTTGTCTTTTCTAGATCTCTCCAAGAATCAACTGTTTGGGAGACTTCTGCAATGTTGGAGAAAGCCACAAGCTTTTTTGGAATGGATTTCATTGGGAGCCAACAAGTTAAATGGTCGACTTCCAAAGTCGCTATGCCATTTGGAGCAATTGAAAGTTCTAGGTCTACATGAAAATGGCTTGAACAAAGTGCTTCCAAAATGTTTTCTAAAACTTGATTTGGTAATCCTTGATCTTAGTGACAATCAATTCACTAGTAAAATACCTCTGTTTATTTGAAGTAATTGATTTTGGGAGAAATTACTTCACTAGTGACACCCCCTTATTGTAGCTATGTTGTCTTGCTAATCTCCAATACTTAAGCTTAAAGAATAACAACCTTTCCAGAGGCATTCCTCATTGTTTTGACAACTTCTTACAAATGTCGGAAAATTCCACTTTGTATTTCAAATCCATGGGGGTGTTTTCCCATTATGGTTGATGTAAAAGAAACAACCAAATAATTCACCGACATGCTCCCATATTTATTTTCCATTGACCTCTCAAGCAATGCATTAGACAGACAAATACCGGAATGGCTGACGAGGCTTGCTCAACTTCAGAATTCGAACCTCTCTTAGAATAAGCTGATTGGAAAAATCCTTTCAGATATTGGCAACTTGAAAGATTTAGAATAACTAGATTTATCCAATAACAAGCAATTGGGTGAAATTCCTCTTAGCATATCCAATTTAGACTTTCTAAGTCATTTGGATTTTTCGTACAACAATTTATCTAGTCCTATTCCATTGGGCAATAGGCTAGGCACTCTAGAAGATCAATCTATTTATTGTGGTAACGATGGACTTTGCAGACATCCTCTTTTGAATGTCTGTCCTAGAGATGAGCTCAATGATATGGGCAAATGAGATGGTCACAAATTGGGCGAAGATGAGCCTAATGAAGATGACTCCATTATTGTTTGGTTTTACTCAGGATTGGGACCAGGTTTTGCTATGGCATTCATGGGATTCTGTGCTGTATTACATTTGAAACAATCTTCGAGGATCTTCTATTTTCAGATAGTGAATAGGATTATTGAAAAATTGTCAATTGCAAGGATGATTATTGTGCTTTGCTTCAAGAGAGCTTTCCAGTTCCAACTACGCAAATGAGTGTTTATTTAGTAAGATCTCAATCTCTCTCTCCCTCCCTTCCTTCCTCCATATTTTCTTTTCCTCAAACTCAGTTATTTTGTTGATAGATGTTTCTAAATAATTCTAGCATTTGTCCTTACATTTGGGAGTCGCAGGTGACACTTCCCTGATTGAAGGTACAGATTGGCTTACCCCATACTAGACATGCGCCACTGCAACAGCTGTGAAGCCGATAGTTCCTTTCTTCATGATGGAAGATTGCAATTGAAGCTTCAAGTAATAAAGAAGTTGTGGTAATTATTCTCTGACTTTTTTCCCTTGCTTTCTCCATTTGGATATCAAAAAATTCTCTTGCTTTTGTCCTATAAAATAAGGCATATGTGTTAATGTTAAACAGGTTGATTATGTGAACCAAAATTGGATGAGTCTACTGTTCCCTAGGGTAAATTACATTGTTTCATGCTTGATAACTTGTGAAAAGCGTCTATAGCTATCTAAACTCGTTAGCAACAAAACTTTAGCGAGCAACGTTTTGAGTCGATAACACATTGGTAAGTTACCTAAACATTTATATAAAAAAAATAAACAATTACTAGGTTGTCTTAAATCACCAACCACTTTAATGATTTATCAATCTTTACTAACTATTATAGAAAATTACTGACTCTTATTTGCATAAATTGCCAATATTTAGCGATAAAAAAATTAATCATCCACAATGTGCAGATGATTGCTCAATAGAATGGGGTATAGATAAATTATCCAAATGACTTAGAACGTCTAAATTGGATCTATTAGGGGGATTTCACCTGAAAGGTGGTTTCAATGTTGTTTGGTTTGACTCGACATAGGTATCGGGGTTCGCCGAAGGATTATTGGGATTATGTAGCTTTTACATTTCAATAGGTCTTGGTCGGTATTTGAGTTACGGGTAGTAAATAGAGGCATCGAAAAGTTGTCGATCTCATGGATAATTACCATCCGTTGGTTCAAGCAAACTTTTTATTTTGACTATGCAAATAGTATCTTATTTAGTAAGTAAAAATCCCACAAAAACAAAACTGTTGAGAAATAAATTACCGATCACTTAATTTTCGAGTAATTTATTAGTAATTTACTAACACTTTGTGTGAAGTTACCAATTTTTATTGACTTTCTTGCCAATGACGAGAACTTACTAACTTTTAAATTAATTTATTAATTTTTATTTGTCCAACTTATCAATTTTTTCATACTAAATAACCAATTTGTGGCTTAACCAACTCTAATTGGAGCTTTGACCAAAAAAAGAACTCTAATTTGAGCTACTTAAAAACGTGTGTTTTGATTTATCAACTTTTGTTATCGATTAATTTACTAAATTTTACTTATCTTCCTTATAGTACCTTAAATTTGTAACTCTTGAATAAATGTGCAAATCTATCTTTGTATATCTAACCAATGCCAGATCATACATGACTCATCATCATACTTCGGAGTTAAGTCTTCCTCGAAGAGGTCCTCCGTCACTAACATACCACTCACTTTTGCGTATTCTTGGAACAAGTATTGCAGGGACTTGGTCTACTAAATCAAGCCAATACATGCGAGAGCTTGTGTGACAAAATACTTGTTTTCAAGCAGTTCCTAAGAATTATTTTGCTGAGAATTGCCCGCACAGCACCAACGCCTGCCCTCTCCTCTCGTCGTCAAGCTGCTGCGTGCTAGAGTGGATGAGGCAGTGGCAAGCCAGAGATCTCGGGGAACGAACCGAGCTTCGATTGAGGCCTGGATCTCCGCCAGTGAGGGCCGCGACCCTCACCCCCCCTGCCACGATCGTGTCTTCATCCATTGGAAGCAACTTGCCAAATTGAGCTTTTGATTATCAACCGCCTCTCTTCCGCGCGCTTCACCTTTGTGATTTACCATCAAAACTTGCATTATGATGTTTAGAAATGTGGCTCCTTCATTGTTGAAAGCTTAGCTTCCCTCAATATAGCCCTATGTGACCGGCATGTGGTGCATATTCAATTTTGGGTGCCAACAATATGAGCAAAAGAAATTAGGGAGAGAGAGATATTTTACTTACTGAATAACTGCTTTGTGTAATTGGAATTAAAAAGCTCTCTTAAACCAATGAATGTTAATCACCCACACAATTGACAATTTTCTGATAATCCTATCCACTACCTGAAAATAGGAGACCCTCCAAGATTTTTTGAAATGTAATATGTTGCAAAATCCCATGAATGTCGTTGTGAAAGCTGGTCCCAATCCTAAGTAAAACCAAATAATATCAGAGTCACCTTCATTAGACTCATCTTCGCTTGAATTGTGATATCTCATTTGCCCATATCATTGAGCTCATCTCCTAGACAAACTTTCACAAGGGGACGTCTGCAAAGTCCATCGTTGCTGGAATATATAGATTGACCGTTGAGAGTACTTAGCTGATTTCCCAATGGAACAAGACCAAATAAATTGTTGTTGGAAAGATCCAAATGATTTAGAAAGTGTAAATTAGATAAGCTAGGACGGATTTCATCCAATAGCTTGTTATCGAATAAATCTAGTGATTCTAAATATTTCAAGTTGCCAATATGTAAAAGGATTTTTACAACCAGTTTATTTTGAGAGAGGTTCAAATTTTGAAGTTGAGCAAACCACGTCAACCCTTCTTATATTTGTCTATCTAATCCATTGCTCAAGATGTCAATGGAAAATAAATATAGGAGCGTGCCGCTGAATTCTATGCTTATTCCTCTTATATCAACCATAAGGGGAAACATTATGGATGACACTATTTATCATAGTGTTGGTAATTTATACAAGTGTCAGTAATTTTCTATAATAGTTAGTAAACGTTGATAAATCATTGAAATAGTTGGTAATTTAAGGCAACCTAGTAATTGTTTATTCTTTCATAAAAGTGTTGATAACTCACCAACACGTTATCGACTAAACAAACTGCCGGCCAAAATTTTGTCGCTAACATGTTTGACAGTTATCAACCCTTTTCACATGTTATCGGCATGAAAAAATGTAGTAGACTCATCCAATTTTGGCTCATATAGTCAACTTTTTTTTACATCAAACATGTCCTATTTTATAGGACAAAAGCAAGAGATTTTTTAATATCCAAATGGAAAGCGAGTGAGAAACGTTGAAGAATGATAAGCACAACTTCTTTATTACTTAAAGCTTCATAGCAATCTTCCATCATGAAGAAAGGAACAATCAGCTACATAGCAGTTGCAATGACGCCTGTGTCCGGAATTGGGTAAACCAATCTGTACTTTCAAGCAAGGAAGTGTCACCTGTGACTCACAATTGTGAGAGTAAATGCTAGAATTATTTAGCAACATCTATCAACAAAATAAATCAGTAAGAGGAAAAGAAAATACGGAGAGAGAGATTTTACTTACTAAATAACCACTTATTTGTGTAGTTGGAATTGAAACGCTTTATTGAACCAAAGCATGGCAATCATCTCCCAATGGACAATTTTTCTATAATCTTATCCATAACCCGGAAATAGGAGATCCTCCAAGATTGTTTGAAATGTAATATGGTGCAAAATCCCATAAATGCCACTGCGAAACCTTGTCCCAATCCAGAGTAAAACCAACCAATAATGAAGTCACCTTCATTAGACTTATCTTTGCTAGAATTGTGATCATCTCGTCTACTCATGACATTGAGCTCATCTTGAGGACAAACTTTCAAAAGAGGAGGTCCGCAAAGTCCATCATTGCCGCAATAAATAGATTGATCGTTTAGAGTGCTTAGTTGATTGCCGAATGGAATAGGACCAGATAAATTGTTGTAGGAAAGATTCAAATAACTTAGAAAGTCTAAATTGGATATGCTAGGAGGAATCTCACCTGATAGCTTGTTATTGGATAAATCTAGTGATTCTAAATCTTTCAAGTTGCCAATATTTGAAGGGATTTTTCCAACCAACATATTTTGCGAGAGGTTCAAACTTTGGAGTCGAGCAAGCCTCGTTAGCCCTTCTGGTATTTTTCCATCTAATGCATTGCTTGAGAGGTCAATGGAAAATAAATATGGGAGTGTGCTAGTGAGTTCTTTGCTTGTTCCTTTTGTAGTAAACATAATGGAAAACCCTCCCATGGATCTAAAATACAAAGTGGAATTTGCCCACATCCGTGAAAAGTTATTGAAGCAACAAGGAATGCCTCCAGAAAGGTTGTTATCCTTTAGGCTTAAGTACTGGAGATTAGCAAAATGACATAACTGCAAAGGAATGTCACCAGTGAAGTAATTTCTCCCAAGATCAATTATCTCAAATGATGTAGGGTTATCAAACAAAGGAATTCTACCAATGAATTGATTGTCACTAAGATCGAGGATTACCAAATTAAGCTTTAGTAAACATTTTGGAAGCATTCCATACAAGCCATTTTCACGTAAGCCGAGAACTTTTAATTGCTCCAAATGACATAGCGACTCTGGAATTTGACCATTTAACTTGTTGTCTCCCAATGAAATCCATTCCAAATAAGCTTGCGACTTCTTCCAACATCGCGGAAGTCTCCCAATCAGTTGGTTCTTAGAGAGATCCAGAAAAGACAAAACATCTGACATGCACAATGAATTTGGAATTTTACCACTAAGGTTATTTTCAGAAAGTGACACTTGTGTTAATTGTGGCATCTCTTTCCCAATAATCCGGGAAATGTTGCCTCTAAGCATATTGCCCGAGAGATCCAACTGTTCAATGCTAGATAAAACATTAGATAACCAATGGGGAACTTCATCTGAGATGTTGGCATTTGACATGCCTAACACTGAAACTTTTTTTTGCGTTTGAAGCCAATTTGGGAATTTTGGTCCCACTTTGCAACTTGACATGAGAATCTCTTGAATTTGGAAAGGAGGAATCCAAGATGCACTGACATTTATGACAAGCCCATTCGAATAAATGTACAACATGATCAAATGGGTAAGATTTGCAAAGTGAAGTTGGCTGACAATTCCATCCAAATGATTATTACTAATATCCATCACCTCTAGATTGGATAGTTGCCCAATTCTTTCTGGAATGTTCCCGCTCAATTGGTTAAAAGAGAGGTTCAACATTCTCAAAGATATTAGTTGGCCAACAGTATCGGGAATAGGACCAGAAATCCAATTTCGTGAAAGATCAAGGAATTCAAGATCTTTGAAATTCCCAAATTGATTGGGTAGGTGACCACTAAAATTGTTGTTGTAAACATCAACAACCTTCAAGTTACTTCGTCCACAATTCAAAGCATCGTCTTTGGTGTAAAAAATCCTCCCAGTAAATTTGTTAGAACTCAACTTTAGTACTTGCATATTGCAGAAAATGCTTGAGTTTTTCAAAAGTTCACCTTGCATCCTATTTGAAGAGACATCAAGGAATTTGAGCCGATGACTATTTTCAAGGATGATAGTGGGGAATATGCCTGGGAGATCGTTATCACTTAAATCAAGATATTCGAGTCTGCTCAAGTTTTGAAACCAAGGAGGAATAAATGAATTCATTGCGTTTTGACTCAAATCAAGGAATTTAAGAGAAGTGAAATTGACAGGCAAAGAGGCAGAAGCATCTTCCAAATCACATCCTGTCAATAGTAAAAACTCCAAGGCAGAAAGCATCTTTATCGAACTTAACCATTGTTTGGGGTTGACAAAGGAGGCATAAGATAGGTCCAAGTACTTTAAGTTGGAAAATGTTGATAGCCATTCAAGGTTCTTTGCTCTTAAAGAGGGCTCCTTCCACCCACTAAGATCTAGGTACCTTAAGTTGGAAAAGTTACTAAGTTGATTGGAAATATATCCATAGCCTGCAAATGAGAGGTTGAGATACTCCAGCTTCTGAAGAGAAATCAAGGACTTTCGGGTTTTATGGGTTACGAAATCGTTGAAACTGAGGTCTAGATACTTCAAAAACTTTAGCTCATTTAGAGCAGGATGTATCTTACCTCCTAGGCTGCAACTCTCTAGACCATCATCGAGATTGCGTAGATCGAGCCTGGAGACATGACCAATCTTCTCACTGCATTCGACTCCTTCCCACTCACAACAACCCTTGCCAGTCCATGACCTCAGACGTCTACAAGGATCGGTGAGATCCTGCTTGAACTTCAAAAGAGCTTCCCTCTCAGTGCCAATGCAGCTTACATTTGTTAAGGCTTTGGAATGACTAAATTTCAAGGTTTGAATGACAAGGAGTGCACACAAGAGTGTAGGCATGAAGCTAGTGTAGAAGTAAGATGCCATTGTTGTTTAAACATGTACCCAGAACTTCCATTTATAATGGCCAAAAAACATGTCCCTTAAGGAAGATATTATTTTCTTTATTCACAAAAAAGAAAGAGTCTTAACATATTTTAAAGTCCTTTTCTCTATCGTTGCCACCTAAAAGTGACTCAAAATTTCCAAGTCATGCCTTGCAAGACCCGTAAATGATCAAGACATCATATGTTCAAAAATATACTTTTCGCATGAAGAGATGGGACCTGAAATGCGTGAGTCACGTTCGAGACCCCAAAAAAAAGCGTAAGTATGATACGGAGGCAGCGGTTTAGATTTTGATGTATTCCTTTGTTTTCTTTTCTTTTTGCTCTCAAGATTGAGCTGTGTAAGTGAAAGTGGGTATTTGTCTTTAGGCAAAAGGATCTCAAGTAGAGACATGAGATGAAATGAATGCTTTATAACTGTTTCTCTTTGATATGGAAGTTGGGGGGCTAGAAAATGTCTATTTGCATGCCATGAAAATAAACACTGGACGACGCCAAAGCCGTCTTAATTTCCTTTCAGCGAAAATTTCTGAAGTCTAAGATTAAAGCTGTCGTAGTGATCGAGGCCTACGTTCGTTGTTTTTTTCGCAAGTTTCCAGTTTTCAGATCAACAAGGTTTTCTTTCTTCCTTTTTAAGAGTTTCATTTGCTATATTGCTCGTTATTATACTTCACTCAAAATCCAACTTAATAAACACCATATGTTTCAAATATTGAAGTTTTCTCTGTTCAAGGAGGAGAATAGAAATTTCTTGCTGTTCTCTAATGTGCATGTGTTGGCGAATCTGATGACATGCCATTGCAGCAAATTGAGTAGATACACAGATGATAAATATAATTAAAGACAACGATATATGGTATGTGCAAGAATACTGCATGTTATATGGATCATGTAGACTGCTTACTTGAATAATTAATTACGTGAGTCTCACAATGCTGCTAAACGGTCTCGATGGATTTAGTCTATATAATCTATTATCTCATACTGGAAAATTCTCCGAATGGAAAGAGATGTCATTTATGGGTTCACACTGGACTATAGTGTAGCAGGTGAATGACTTCTTAGTCAATCTAGACTAAAAATTTTGGCCATTCATCATTTTACATTAGGTCAGAAGCTAGAGATTTCTTTCTTTGTTTTTTTATAATCAACTGGAAAGAATGAAATATTGGAGAATAATGAGCACACGTTCGTTATCACTTGAAACTTCAATATCAATTTTCCGTCGCCAATAAGAAAGGAGGAACCATAATTTCCTAGCAGTGGTATCGTCTTGAGAGGTGCGTGTCTCCAATCGTCTAATGTTCGGATCTTTTTGGAGCTCGTCGATATTCGTTAATGTCATTTTGCCATGCCTATCGATTTTCACCGACGAAGATAAAGTGTTGGGTGCCATGGGTCATAGGGAAAGAAAATACGAGCCTTCTTCAAAAACTTAGAGATGCGTGGGAGATTCAGCTTTCTCCCGGGATAATGAAAGTAAACAACAATAAGACTCCATTCGTTTGCAGAAAACAATTTCTAAGAAAATATTTTTGAATTTTGTAATGTTAATTTCACGGAAAATGAATTAATTAGGAAAAACATTTTTTATCAACAGAAAAAGTCTTCTAAAACAAGAAAAATGTTTTCTGCTTTTAAGTAGGGAAAAGCATTTTTCTCACTCACTCTCTTATCTCACATCCTTGCTAGCTCCCTCTTCTTTCTTTTTATTTAAAAAAAATAGAATTTTTAATTCTTTTACTTCCTTCTCGACCAATCACAGGCCACGGCAATGGCTGACGACCAGTCATAGGCAAGCTCGAGACTCACCAAATCGGCAAGCTTGAGCTAGCCCCTCGCCAAATTGATAGGTGCGAGCATCGAGCTTGCCCGATGAGTGAGTGCGAGCCCTACCACAAGCTCAAGCTTGCCTTGCCTTTGGCAGCTCACCAACCATCACTGCAGCCGACAATCAACCGAAGAAGACGAAGGAGGAAAAGAAAAAATAATAGGAAAAATAAAAAAGAAAAGGAGAAAAATCAAAAAATTAAAAAATAGATTTAAAAATAAAAATAAAAAATTATTAAAAGGAGTGCACGAAGAAAAAACAAATCGAATTTTTCATTCCAAATGATGGAAAATATTTTCTAATTTATGTTCAAGTTTTAGCCGTATACCGGAAAATATTATCATTTTCTTGGAAAATGGCTTCATTAAAAACATTTTCTAAAAATGTCATATTTTTCATGAAACTAACAAAATTTAAACTTTATGTTGACTTGTCCTTGTGCTTGATAAGCATGAATCTTCACTTGTATTTCTTACAACAACCATGCCTTCTGTTTAGGGATGATGTTGATATAGCATGAATCTTCTCTTGTATTTCTTACAACAACCATGCCTTGTGTTTAGGGATGATGTTGATATGAATGATCGGTTTTCAACACGAACATGTGATGTAGCTGAAACGAATTTCCTGAAGATTACTTCATTGACGGGTTCCATTGGCGTTCTAGCATGAAGAAATTGTTCAGCAAAAATGCCATATGAATTTGCAGTCAAAGTCCTTGTGGAAAAATGTGATTAGATATAAAACGATACACCTTTGATTTGGTGATGACTTTTGTTCTATGGGAAAATTTCCTGACAATTGCACAAAGGGATATCATTTTATATCTGATCACATTTTTCCACAATGTGATCAGAAATACAAACATAAAATGTTGTTTTACGGGAAAATTTCAAATAAAAGCCTATAAGGAGCCATTTTCTCAAAATAGGATGTAGTGTTGTCTTATCTTAATAGGAGTCTGAAGTGACCAATGTAAATAAAGGCTTTAGATATGATCGTTTTCTTTATAATAAAAAAATTAGCCCACAACGAATCTTGTCTCGAATGAGAGCATCGGTTTTGTTTCCGTGTTCTTAAAAAGGGTTATAAAGGGGATATAGTTTCAATTAATGACTTGAAATGGTTAATTTAGACTCAAATACTTGAGCTTATCGATCGGCTTGCACATGCCACTCATGTGCTTATTCTGACTCCAACATCATGGAGCCAAGAATGACAGATATGATCAAAAAGGAGAAGCTGCGTCAATGATATTAGGAGGAAAATTGCACTTAAAAGAACCATCATTAACCTAGCTTCAATTTGGGGCTCCTTCGAGGTTTCCACATTTGGTAAAGTAGAAAATGTTTAAAATTTTTTGCCCCAAATGGGTAGAGAGAGAGAGAGCCGGGCTGAAGAGGAAGCTGGCCTAGGCCCATTAGCGTCAGAAAATTTCGGGTCAATCTAAATGTTCAAGAATTGAAGTTAGGTATTTTTTGAAAACAGGATCCATAGTGGATTTTATCTCAAATAAGAGTATGAAATAATCAACTTAGTATTAAGCAAGAGTACAAAGTGAGATCATTTTCTTAACAGAGAAAATAATGCGAAACTTTTTTTCAAAATAAGAAATTGAAGTGACCAATTTAGTCTCAAATAAGACAACCTCATTGGTTGCAAAGCAGCAAAATAAGCTCTTGAGCTTTGCTACCAGTATAAGTTCACAGCTTTGCTCTTGAAATAATCAAGCTCATGACCTCATTGGCCTGCTCCAAAGACAAACAGAGGAGTCCACAAATTAAAAACAGAGAAAACGTTTGATGTGGGAGTGCTTGAATTCAGACAGCGTTTCTATGTTTGAACTTCATTTGCTTGTTTTAATGTCGATAGGTATTTAATTGTTCAAAACTATGTTAAAATTTCACAAATTAGCCCCAGTGTGTTAAATTTGTAGGATCTTATGATCCTCTATCCATTCCCCGAAGATCTCACAATCATCCTGCCTAGGACCCCGATTCTGCCAATGTTGTTTTAAAATGCTGCAATTATCAGATTAACTGAAACGAAGTTAATGTTAAGAATATGCTTTAGAGAATATAGAAATATTTATTATCAGGTGTGCTATCCGTGCACTTGCATCTAAATTTTGGAAACTCGCCTTGAGAACTGTTGTTCGTGATTTGGAAACTTCGAAAAGTCAGATACTACGACTAATGACCCATGTTTGGCACCCATATCAGAGAGGTTGCGCTTTGTAATAAAAATGTAGTGTTCTAATGATTGCCAGTGTGAAATTTTGCAAGCAGTCTGGTTTTGAGGTTTAATAATGATAACTCTTATGGACTTCACATAAAGGTATATTCTGTCATTAATATTTATTTGTTGTTTTCATTAAACACCAAAAAGGATAGGATGTCACAATGTACCGTCTCACATCTTGTGATTGCGGAGATGAGGTAGTGATGGGTTTTTCATTAATAATGGGCCGCCCGTGTTAGGCTAAACCCAGCCCATTATTATTATTTTTTAAAAGGGCCCATGAGAGAAATAAACTATTAAGGTAGTTATTTTGTGGGAGAAAAACTGTGAAATAAAATAAAAAAGGATAAAAGAAACATTGAATGATGAGCAGTTTTTCATGTTTTGAAGGCTCTCCCACGCAAAAACATAAAAAGAAAAAACTCTATCAAGAATAGTGATTTGCTCTAGTTAAGAACTCTTGTCACTACAAAGGAAGTACTTAATCCGTGGCAAATAAGGTATGTCCCTCAAAGTGATATGCCTTCTGATCGGTGTTATATGCGTTCTCGGGCCGTTTCCGCATATTTTGTTAATTGATATTCGATTAGTTCGAATTTTGTTTTTCCAGAATCCGTTTCCTTCACTGGTATCAGAGCCAAGTTTGTTCTTACCGATCGTTACTATCGTTTTTAATTGATTTTATGGCCAGAATTCAAGTATTGACACCGACGAGTGTTCAGGGGTGAAAATCCCAACACCCGACGCACTGTTCGTTTCCCTTTTATGATTCTTCATATGTCAAAATTTGTTTTTGAAGACACGGGGTCATAGTTCTCGTTGAGACAAGAAAAATGAGTGGCGGCACGTCACTTGAGGTGGCCGGATGCGCCACCGTGCGCGGCTGGAACCGATAGCTGTTGTCGGCGTGTGTGATTTCCTCCAGGCACATATGCCGCAAGCATACGAGTAACCTGTCACGTCCTGAACCCCAAGCACACAACAATCCCTTCCCTTGGTTGATAGAAAGCGACGTCCTAGGACTCGTCGACAATCATTCATTTTAATCTTTCATTATGCACAAGCGGAAGACGAACCATCCCCCAATCAAACAGACAATCAAGCAATCAAACAGGGATAGAGGGATGAACAGCAAGATAACGTCAACTACTCATTTATACATCTTTAATGGATTAACCAACGGAGGATCGTTTCGGATTTACAAGCCCAACAAAGGGGTCAGATCCATCCTCTAAGCCAAACCAAAAAGAAACTAGGCTTGACTAATCCATCTATACAAAAAAGAACCCTTAGGTTCGACACCACTATCATTCAGACCCATCGGACTCATGTAAGGACCTGAGCTCTCACTGTATATATATTGTCCGCTTTGAGTCGAAGCCCACACGGCTTTAAAATGTGTATATACAATTAAAGAACCCAAGTGCTTATAAATTAGCCCAAGACCCCCCCCTAAGCAATGTGGAACAAGAGACGTGTCCCCCCCCCCACACATGTCTGGGGACTCCGCCCCGCGCACCATCGCCTAGGCCAACACAACTCAAGCTCCATTGGGTCGTAGTTGGAGGCGTTCGGGTCGATCACTGGAGGAGCGGGGGTAGGATTCTCCACTACACCATCAAGAGGGTCTAGCTCTATAGGATCCCATTCGACATCCTCGTGGCCTCTACCGAGCAGCCCGTCAAAACCTCATAGAGGACCGATCAGCATATCGTCCTCCCGGATGTACCACGCCAAGAACCGATGTGGTATTCATTGCCCCAGTCCCTCATCCACCCAGATAGTGGAGAGATACTTCTCATAAAGATGCATCTGACCCGAGAAGTGATGGTGCATCATGACGGTCTCCTAATCCTTAGGGATCCTGTCACGCCCCAACTCTCGAGCTTGCGGCAGCCCCATTTCACTTGAGGTCTTAAAATATGACCTCCCAGGTATTATCGTCGACCAATTCATTTTATCTTGTAATTAAGCACATGCGGAAATGAACAACTCCCAAACCAAATAACAGGGATAGCAACAACAGCAGCAAAGGAAAGACAAACACCATTTTATATATCTGAAGGTTAGCCAGTACACCAGCAAATACAAACACGTCTTACTACAGGCAACAAGCTAAGGCCTACTCAAAAGGGACTGGCCTGGCTAACCTAACACTGTACAAGTGTCTACTCGCTGGCCTCGAAGGGATCGCTCTCTTCGATCCTCGGGTACTGCATCATCTAAGTCCTGAAAAGGTTAATCACAACGGGTTGAGATAAACTCAGCAAGTTAAAGTCCTAAGCCCTGGTTAGGAACTTCGCTCGCCTCGGGAGTTTAACATACAACCTAATCCATCAAATCATCCAATACCACCTCAGAGAAATAACCACAGAAGACAGTTTAATAAACAGGTGCAATCACAAGCGAACCTACCTGGCCTCAGCACACGCTACCTGCAGAAACTGTCAATCGCCTCACAACAACAGTAAGAGGCATGCAAATAATCAGAGCATTGCACCAAACTTTCTCATATCTCAAAATCCACGCACATGCTCCGATTATTACGACCCTCTAGGCCATGGCACAACCTTATGGTTGGCGGTCAACTGGTCGTAGACCAGGCATCGTCCTCCCCCGTGAGGCACGGCGACGTCATGGGCTTTCCCCCACCGACGGCATTCCATAAGGAGCATGGGCCCGGCCTCAACCGCGACTCCGCATCTGACCACTGTCAGGCGACCCAATGGTCACGGCACAACCCCGAAGGATTGGCGATCATCCAGCTCAATTGGGCTATCAACTTTAATCTGACCATGCAACACATCAGCAAACAGTTCATTCTTGTCTTTGCTTTTGCTTGGTCGTGAATGCAACACCGCTCATACGCTCATGCTCATGCGACATGCCATTTCAGATAACCCACGCATTATGTCATGCGGTATCACTCAACAATTCCAAAATTCCAAATTCCACCAATCAACAATCACGTACATTCCCTAATTCTCAGGAATAACTCAATAAATCAAGCACTTTCACTTCCACTCAGTCTTCGATCATGCATTTCATCATTATTCATGCATATAATTAACAATCGGCACTTCAAGAAAGCATAACAACCAAGAACATATCAATTTGAAACCAAAATTTATTTCTGTATGAACAGCGCCGTGAACAATAATCGTGAACAGTGATTGTGAACAGTAATCGTGAACAGTAATCATGAACAGTAACTAATCCGAAATTAATAAAATAATATTAAACTTAACCATGGTTACTAAATTTAACCTAACTAAGGTTAATTAACTCAACCATGATTAATAATTAACCATAGTTACTTTAGAACTAACCTTAGTTACTTTAATTAATTAACCTAGGTTACTTTATTACTAACTATGGTCAATTAATCTAACCCTAGTCAGCTTAATTAACCAGCCTAATTAACCAATCAACCTTAATTAATCACAAATACACAAATACACTAATTAACCCCTAAGCAAGATTAACCCCTAAACAAGGATTAGGAAGTTAACTTACTTGGATCGGAAATCCGGTGACACCGGCACGTAGAGGGGAATGAGGGCTACGAGGGGTAAGCTCGGGGATGGCAACGGATGACAAACGATGGCCGAAATGGGCCAAAAACAGTGCTGGTTACTGTTCACGCGGAACCGGTGCAGTTGAGCGGAAAAGGCCGAAACGGGCGGCTAACGGCGACCAAGGGTGACCGGGGGTGCGCGGCTAGCTTCCTAACTTCCAAGAGTACACTTTGGGCAGTGGTGGCGGCTCCGGTGACGGCGGCAAGGCCATTTTCTTGCTGGAAAACAGCATGGACAGCAAAGAACACCGGAAATGGAAGAGAAAAGGGAGAGAAAAAGGGAGAGAAAGTGAGGGCTGGCTGGTGCACGAATTTTGGGGGAGAAAGAGGAGAGAGAAGAGGCTGCTGGTCAAGGATAAGAGCCAAGGCAAGTGGGCAAGCCACTTGCTTGAAGGGCCAATCAAAAACAAGCACAAACAAAGCATAAACAAAGCCCACTTGGGCACAAAAGCAAAAGGGCCAAAAGAGAGAAGCCCATGGGCTGAGGAGGGAGAGGAGAATGGGCCAGCTTGGGCCCCCTTTGGGCTGGGCTGGATGGGTGCAAGGCCCATTGGGCCGCCGGTCTTGGGCCGGCCCACCCGCTGGCCCGAAACCCGATCCAATTTTTTTCCTTTTTCCGACACTTCCGTGTCCAACGGAAAATTCCAAAATAAATGAGGCGACGTGCAAATATATAGTCCTGACATCACTGAGAAGTCGGTTCCCAAAATCGGATTAAAAATCGGGGCCAAATTGAGTCGATTGCGACCGTAGTACAATTTGGATTATCGGGCGCCCTTTTTGGACTTTCCTCACATTTGACCCATGGTTAACCATTCTTTGAACCACGTTTACGCCAATTCTCGAGTCAGGGACGTCCCTCGATTGTCGTGTGATCCTGGGGGCTCAATTGATAATCCCGAGTACCAGATGAAAAGGATTCGGTTTACCGTCGTTCGTAGTTCGTATTGAAGTCGTGCGGAAATCACCCGCAGATCGACTTCGTACTTCTGCCGAATCGATTTATTTCCGTTTCCTTAATAGTCTAGTACTTAGAGGATATTGTTCCCGCCCAGGTCCTCATGGTCAAAGGGTTCGTTCCCGATCGAAATTGCGAGTCGTACGCGAATCATTTCCTATCGATGCCTCTCTATAATCCATTATCTCACGAACATACAGTTCGGAAAATTTGTACTGACCAGGCCTTTGACTAATATTGCCCTTTTATAAAATCCTAAAATGAGGTCGATTTTCAGGATGTTACAAATCCCGAATCGCACCAGCGGGTGCGCCATTCTAAGGGCCTGAAAGTGGTTATACAACAACCAGTGAGAAAAAATCTCAACGAGTCCTCCTCTTAAGCCCCAGTTAGTACACCAACTCAACTCGGGGTATCTCTCCAGAACCACCCCTCAAGCAAACCAACAACTAACAACCAACAATCAAACAATAGCTAAGGTCAACCAACAATCAACTGGTAGGTTCGCATGCAACCTTACCCGGTATGCTATATCCTACACGTTAAACTTCAACACAATACAAGCAATGCACATAACCATTAGATGATGCAATTCATCAATCACATGCGAGTCGCGTCACGGGCGATCTCACCTGGCCATTGCCACACCCTATACGTTATCAAATCATGCATGCCATAAACAATGTGATCACCTTGAGCATAATCGGAACCAATGATACCATGTTTCTCATACGCTCTTTCATCCACAGTGTCCCGATTATTACTGCCATTCGGGGCCACAACCGAATCCCCACCGATGTTTACTAGTATAACCAGGCATCGCCCTCCCCCGTGAGGCGTGGCGACGTCGAGGGTTCTCTCCCAAGATGGCATTCTCGAAGGAGCATGCGCGCGGTCTCTATCGCGACTCCACATCCAGACCCTTGCTGGGTTTCCAACAAATCAGACTATCACCCCCCGAACTACGGTCGGGGCGGCAGGTTCAACTTAGTGATCTCACAAGCATACCACCACATGTCGAACTATCCACTTTTATCTTTGAGCATTAGCCAATATACACATGCTTGCATATACGATCCCAAATCATTTTCTCATAAAAACAGTCCATTTCCGACATCTCTCAGACAAATCATTTTCCCTTTTTTTTTTTGTAAAAACCATATGATTCAGGTGGATGTCCATGCATTTACACATCCAATTCATCTCATGAGATCAAAACACATGAAACAAGGCAATTTTTCACTTCCGTGTGAATAGTGCACATGAACAACACCGCGTGAATAGTGCACATGAACAGTATTTTTGAACAATCCAACGTGAACAGTAAAATCCAAAATTAAATAATTAATCAATTGAATTCAGAAATCATTAAAAACATTAATTAAAAACAAAAATCACTTAATTAAGGCTAAACATGCTTAATTAAACACAAACCACAATTAAGTAACATAAAGCAAGATTAAGCTAAACCAATCTTAACCATCTATCTAACCACCTATCTTAGGGCTAATACAATTTAATTAAACCTCATAAACTAGAATTAACCCTAATCAAACCAACCCTAAGCAAGTTTAGGCACTAACAAGGGATTAGGGCTAAACTCACCCATTAAACGGGCCGGAGACACGGACGCAGCGACGGCGACAAAGGCGATGGATGGGGATCTCGACCACGACAATCCAAGGCAATTCCAAGGTCAAAACAGCAGCAAGCAACTCAGACTCCCTCTACAATATTGGAAAACTGAACTGCATAGGCAGGAAAGGAGCTGGGCAGGCTGACCGAAGCTCCGGCGAGCGGCTAGCCGGTAACCAGTGGCACCTGGGGGTCAAGGGGGCCTGGTTGGTGGTTGGGTCGGAACAGGAGTAAAACGATTGAAATGGGTAGAGTAGTGTAAGGACAGGCAGATAGGGAGGCAGCGACTTCCACCTGGTAGGCGGGTCGATCGATGGCTCCGTTTGGTGAACAACCACCGTGGGGGACACGGTTTGGACCTCCTGAGCATGGTGGTGGGTGGCACGGTTTGGACCTCCTAAGCACGGTGGTGGGTGGCACAGGCAGTGATCAGCATGGGAAAGCAAAGAACAACTCAGTTTTTTGGAGGAGGGTCTGAAGGAGAAGAAGAATGAAGGGAAGGGAAACAAGGGAGAGAGAGTGTGCGGTTGTGAGGGGCTAAAAGAGAGGAGAGAGAGTGAAGTGAGAGCTGGCTGCACTCCTCATTAAGGCCATTCAATGCTTGCTTCAACTCCCCATGCAACATGACATCATCTTCTCTCTCTTCTTTCATCTTTTCCTCATAATATCTAGGGGCAAAATGGTCATTTCCCCCTTGCACATTTACCAATTTTTCCTTAGGCTAAAAATGAAGGGTGGGCCTAAGAAACAGGCTAGGAAGTGAATAGGAACAAGCTCGGGAATTGGTTGGGCTCGAAACGGCTCAAGGTTAGACAATGGGCTCGAAAGGGTAAATTGGTTGATTGGGTCCAACGGGCTCACTTATTTATCTCGGGTCTACCATGGTGGCTGTCCCACCTTGGGCGTGAGGCCCATGTTGGTCTTGCCCGGCCCATGTCCTCGTAAGCTTATTTCCTCGGTCCGCAAATCTCTTTTCCAAATACTTGGCTTAACTAGCACTGTCGACTGTCGAAAAAGCATTGTCCAAAAGTCTGTCCCAAACATTCCCAAATCTTGTCAATTTCGCCCGAATGCCATTTTGATACGTCTCAAACTAACAGGCAGCTTCGAGAATTCACACATAACCGACTCGTGCCAAACCACGTTCAAGACATCTCAACACATGGACATCCTTAACTACATGAAATTGCAAAGGATAGATTCTTATTTCAAAGTACACGATTACTGAGAATCGACATAGGATCGTTCACGAGCTTGATAATAGTAAACGGAATTACCTATCGTCCCATTATGTTCTGTCCACGAATCAACTTCTAATTATCCCTGAAGTTGGTCTACATATTTACAAGATCGTCTTCATGCAAGTCTCACGATCAAGTCGTTTTGCCAAATCAAGTTCTTTAGTCGCACGAGTTTTGTCCTCATTAGCCTTTCTCTTCTAGGTCAGTATCTCGAGAGTGATCAATTCCGAGTGAGATCAACCAACAATGCATTGACAAAATTCATGTTCATTCATTCCTCAAAGGGCTCGAATTTCAGAACGTCACAATTCTTCCCACCTTACAAAAATTTCTTCCTTGAAATTTGCAATTATAGGTAAATTCTCAAAAAGATGGGGGTGTTGATGCTTCATCGCTTCTTCACTTTCCCATGTAGCTCCCTCTATTTCGTGATGTTGCCAGATCACCTTAACTAAGGCGATAGTCTTGTTTCAAAGCACTTGCTCTTTACGGTCCTCTATTCGTATCGGCCTCTCCATGTACGACACCCTATCATCTATGTCCAATTCCTCAAAGTTCAATACATGAGTCAGGTCCGATTCATACTTTCTCAACATAGACACATGGAAAACATCATGTACTTGTGCAAGCTTCGGTAGCAACGCAAGACGATACGCTAAAACTCTAATCTTTTCCAAAATTTCAAAGGGTCTAACGTATCTCGAACTTAACTTTCCTTTCTTGCCGAATCTAGAAGTACCCCTCATCGGTGATACTTTCAAAAATACATGATCGCCCACCTTAAACTCCAACGGTCTATGATGTTTGTTTGCATAGCACTTCTGACGACTTTGAGCAGTCTTTAGTCTGTCTCAGATAAATTGAACTGCATTCAAAGATTGCTACACCAACTTTGGCCCTGTGATTTTTCGCTCGCCAACTTCATCCTAACACAGCGGAGTTCTACAAGGTCTCCCATACAAAGCCTCAAATGGTGCCATTTTAATGCTCTGCTGATAACTATTGTTGTAGGCAAACTCAACCAAGTGAAGCTGCTCTTCCCAACTCTCTTTAAAATCTATGACATAGGCTCGCAACATGTCCTCAAGAGTTTGAATCGTCCTTTTTGATTGACCGTCCGTCTGCAGATGGTACACCGTACTATACTGTAGTTTCGTTCCCAAAGCGGATTATAAACTTTTTCAGAAAGTTGTCGTAAACTTAGGATCACGGTCAAAAGTGATCATCACTGGAACTCCATGAGTGCGTACAATCTAACGTATGTACAACTCTGCATACCTATCCAACATGAAATCCTTTTGTATGGCAATAAAGTGAGTTGACTTTGTCAATCTGTCAACCACTACCCAAATCGAGTCATTACCTCGCTGACTCCTTGGCAATCCCATCACAAAATCCTTCATAATGTGTTCCCACTTCCATTCGGGAATCTCAAGAGGTTGCAACAGTCCACCAGGCTTACAATGCTGAGCCTTTACCTGCCGGCACATCAAACACTTAGCCATGTGCTTTGCAATGTCCAACTTCATACCGTTTTACCAGAAGTGCTGTTTCAAGTTCTAATACATTTTCTTACTATCTAGATGGATGCTATAGTTACTCCAATGAACTTCTGACAAGACTACTTCCTTAAGCTCTACATCTTTCGAAATGCACAATCATCCTTTAAACCTTAATGTCCCATCCTCGAACACTTGAAAGTCAGCTTTTCCTTTTGCCTGATCCATTTGTGGGATCTTAAGAACTTCAGGATCGGTTGCTTGTGCACTCTTTATCCTGCTTTGCATCTCGGGCTCCACCCTGAGAGTGGCCATTAGACTAGCAAGATAGCCGACCTCAATTTTAAAATCGGAGTCCTTGACTCCCTCCAAAAGAATCCATTCTCGTATCATCATCTGAGCAATCGACGACTTTCGATTGAGCACATCTGCCACTTTGTTCACTTTCCCTGGATGATACAGAATCTCACAATCGTAGTCCTTAAGAGGTTCCATCCATCGCCGTTGTCTCATGTTGAACTCCTTTTGAGAGAACAAATATTTCAAACTCTGATGATCCATAAAAATCGGAAACCTTTCCCCACACAAGTAATGCCTCCAAATCTTAAGTACAAAGATTATCGCCGCTAATTCTAAATCACACGTCGGATAGTTAAGCTCATGAGGCCTTAACTGTCGAGATGTGTATGCAACCACTTTGCCATGTTGAATTAACACGTAGCCTAGTCCTTTATATGATGCATCATTATAGACTTCATACCCACTAGGACCAGACGGTATTGTTAAGACAGGTGCGGTAGTCAGTTTACTCTTGAGCTCTTGAAAACTACGCTCGCACTTGTCCGTCCAATTAAACTTCTCTTCTTTCTTTAACAGTATTGTCAACGGCATGGCTATCGCAAAAAACTTCTCCACGAAACGTCTATAATACCCCGCCAATCCCAAGAAACTTCGAATCTCAGTTACCGTTGTAGGTCTCGGCCAATTCATGACAGTTTCGATCTTAGTCGGGTTAACGGAGATCCCTTCGCCCGAAATCACATGACCTAAAAATGCCACGCGAGATAACCAAAACTCGCAATTGCTAAACTTAGCGTAGAGTTCATGCTCCCTCAAGGTCTGTAGTACTGATCTTAGGTGTTTCTCATGATCCTCGGAATTCCTCGAGTACACTAGAATATCATCAATAAACACAATCACGAATTGGTCCAAACACCTATTGAATACCCGATTCATTAGGTCCATAAAGGCTGCAGAGGCATTTGTCAATCTAAACGGCATTACTGTGAACTTGTAATGACCATAGCGCGTCCGAAACGCCGTATTCATTATATCCTCTTTCTTGATCCTCAATTGATGATAGCCTGTCCTTAGGTCTATCTTGGAAAATACTGAGGCTCCTTGAAGTTGGTCAAACAAATCATCAATCTTTGGTAATGGATACTTGTTCTTGATGGTTACATGATTGAGCTACCGATAGTTGATGCAGAGATGCAAAGACCTGTCATTTTTCCTTACAAACAATACCGGTGCTCTCCAAGGGGATGCACTAAGATGAATGAAACCTTTATCCAGTAGTTCTTGCATCTACACCTTCAATTCCTTCAATTTTGACAAAGCCATCCTATAAGGTGCCTTAGAAATTGGCTCAGTCCCAAGGGCCGACTCAATCACAAACTAAATTTCCCTCTCAAGAGGCAATCCTGGCAATTCCTTGGGAAATACATCCATATACTCCTGTACCACTGCAATATCCTCCACCTTTGAACTTTCTACTAGCGTATCTACTACCAATGCCAAATACCCTCGGCATCCAGATTCTAACAACCGAGTCACCTCAAGTGACGAAATCAGAGAAATGGAGGATCCCCCTCGATTTCCTACAAACTCTAAACTATCACCCACTACTGGGTTAAACTGAATTGTCTTTCCATGACAATTCACCGTAGTCATCGCTTGGTGAGCCAACCCATACCAATTATTGCAATCAAATCAATGACTTTCTCGTGACCGCCCACAACTAACTTACAGCCAAAACAACCTAACTCAGACAATATCTTATCATTAAATGGAGTAGAAATATTATAAATCACTCCCAATGGTTTGAGACTTAACCCCACTAGCTTAACAAAATGATTAGCAACAAAAGAATACGTAGCACCAGGATCAAATAACGCTTAAGTAGCAGGATCATGCAAGGATACCGTACCTGTAACGATGGCGGGTGAATCCTTCGCCTCCCCTCGAGTAATGGCATAAACTCATCCTTGCGCTGGGGGTCTACCTTGGTTGTTCGGCAGCACGTTCCCTATAGGTTGTCCTCCTTGCGGCAGTGGCAAGATCGTCCTCACAAGCCTACTCGGACAATTCGCCACTCCGTGGCCCTACTAACCACATCTGAAGCAAGCTCCCGTCATCGAAGGATAGGGGATATTTCCATGTCTCTTCCTACACACCCGATAGACTCCCATGGCATTGGGTGCCGATTTTCCCATGTAGTTTGTCACGCCCTGGCTCTCGAGCTCGCAGCAACCCCATTTCCTTAGTCAATAGAAAGCGACGTCCCAAGACTCGTCGACAACCATTCATTTTATCTTTCATTATGCACAAGCAGAAGACGAACTATCCCCAGTCCAACAAACAATCAAGCAATCAATCAGGGATAAAGGGATGAACAGCAAGAACAACAGCAATTACTCATTTATATATTCTTACTAGATTAACCAATGGAGGATCGTTTTTCTGATTTACAAGCCCAACAAAAAGGGTCAATCTATCCTTTAAGCCAAACCAAAAAGAAGCTAGGCTAGGCTAATCCAACTATGCAAAATGAACCCTTAGGTTCAACACCATCATCACTTAGACCCATCGGACTCATGTTCCGTCGGGTCGATCACTAGTGGAGCAGAGGCAGGATTCTCCACTATGGGTGCGCTAGTCTAGGGGCCTGAAAGTGGTTATACAATAACCAGTGAGATAAAATCTCAGCGAGTTCTCTCCCTAAACCCCAGTTAATACGCCAACTCAACCCGGGATATCTCTCCAAAACTACCCCTCACACAGGCCAACAACAAGCAACCAGCAACCCGCAAGCAAACAACAGATAGGGGCAACCAACAATCATACAGTTAGTTCGCATACAACCTTACCCGGCATACCATACCCTACACGTTGAACCTCATACAATACATGCAAGACACATGGCCGTTAGATGATACCATTTATCAATCACATGCAAGTCGCGTCATAAGCGATCTCACTTGGCTATCGCCACACCCTGCACAACTGTCATTCAAATCATCATGACATTAAGAGCATGCAAATAATCAGAGTATTGCACATAGGTTTCTCATGTCTCACATCCACACATGCTTCGATTATTACAACCCCTCTCCCCTGGGCCACGGTACAACCTTATGATTGGTGGTTCCTGGCCAAGCCAACTTCGTCCTCTTTACCTCAAGGCACGGCGACGTCAATGGCTCACTCCCAAGACGGCATTCCCAAAGGAGCATAGGACTCGCCCACTACGTAGTGCCGCAACTAATAGAGGCCTGGGACCCACCCCCTTACCGCAATCCCACATAAAACCCCTCCCTATCAAGTAACCGACCAAAGTTAGGCAACCAATTAGCCACGGTACAACGCCATAAGGATTGGCAGTCTTCCGGTAACACTGGGTTCCCTCTCTTAATGTGATCATGCAACACATCATCAAGCAATCCATTTATATCTTTGCTCTGTCGTGAATGCAACATCGCTCATGCTCATGCGACATGCCATTACAGATAACCCACACAATATGTCATGCAGTATCACTCGACTATTCCAAAATTCAATTCAACTGGCATTCGATCACGCATTTCATCATTATTTATGAATATAATTAACAATTGGCACTTCAAGAAAGCATAACAACCAAGACACATCAAATTAAGACAAAAATTAGCTTTTGGATGAACAGTGTCGTGAATAGTAATTGTGAATATTAATCATGAACAATGTTTGTGAACGGTAATTTTCAAAATTCAATTAATTAAAACATTAAATTCAGAAATTAAACAAAACCTTAATTAAAACAATTAATCAATCAATTAAGCTAAACATGCTTAATTAAACACATAAAACACACATAAACAACAATTAAGCATAATCAAGCACAATTAAGCAAGATTAAGCTAAGCAAATCTTAACCATCTATCTAACCACCTATCTTAGGGCTAATACAACTTAATTAAACTTCCTAAACCAAAATTGACACTAACTAACCCAACCCTAAGCAAGTTTAGGCACTAATAAGGGATTAGGAGCTAAACTCACCCATTAAGCGGGCCGACGACACAAACGCAGTGGCGGCGACGAAAGCGATACCCAGGGACCTCTACCACAGCGATCTAAGGCAGTGCCGGGTTCAAAATAGCAACAACAAACTCGAACTCCCCAATGCAACACTGAAAACTACACTGCATAGGAGGAAAGTGGTTAAATGGAGCTAACCGGAGCTCCGGCGAGTGGTTGGCTAACAACCAACGACACTTGGGGGTCAAGGGGGAACTGCTAGTGGCTGGTATAGGCGGTGATCAGGTCGGAAAGGAAGGAAAATGACTGAAAAGATGAAATTGGGTAGAACTGCCGCTACAATAGGTGGGTTGGCTGGTGCTGACTTTTGGCCGGCCAGCGGGTCGGTCGATGGCTCCGACTGACAATCGGCCACCATGAACAATACGGATTCTCTCTCTTGAGCATGGTGGTGGGTGGCACGGGTGATGATTCGCACGGGAAGGACATGAACAACTCGATTTTTCGAAGGAAGGTCAAAAGGAAAAACAGAAAGAAGGAAGGGAAACAAGGGAGAGAAGTGTGTGATTTTTGGTGAGCTGCAAGAGGAGAGAGAGTGAAATGAGGGCTGAAGATAAGCCTCATCAAGGCTATTTAAGGCTTGCCCCAACTCCCAAGCAAATAACATCATCTTCTCTCTCTTCTTTTGTCCTTCCTTCAAAATATCTAGGGGCAAAATGGTCATTTCCACCTTACACAATTCCCAAATTGCCATTGGGCTAAAAATGAAGGGTGGGCCTAAGAAACGAACCAAAAAATTAATAGGAACGGACTTGGGAATTTGTTGGGTTCAAAATGGCTCAAGGTTAAACAACGGACTTAGAAGGGTAAATGGTCAGTTGGGTCCAATTGGCTCACTTGCTTGTCTCGAGTCTACCGCGGTGGCTGTCCCACATTGGGCATGAGGCCCACACTAGTCTTGTCCGGCCCACGTCCTCGTAAGCTCATTTCCTCGGTCCGTAAAGGCCTACCGGTTATTGCTCAGCTTGCCCTTTTGGACACCAGATTTCTGCAATACCAACAAGCTTGTGTTGGTACTATCCAAACAACAATGAATATGGGAACTGTCTTTGTTACACTCTTCCCCAATTACAACATTGCCCTTGCAGATCTTAACTTGCTTATTGCCCTTAAAGTCCAGCTACAGATCACTGGAGCTCCTCAGACTCCTGGATCAATTACTGCCACCTTACACTACCAAATGATCTATCGTGTCCAAAATCATGCCATTGACCTCAATATCCAAACTTTGAAGATGCACTTGTTATTTCGGTCGACCATGATTAGACATCTTGTATCCATGTTCCCCGCCAGATCCCGCAGCACGAGCTTATTAAGCTCCTCCCTAATAGTTGGGTCACCAACTATGAAAAACTCCACCAGAGTTGCAAACCGGTTCAATCAAGTGAACCTCATTTCACTCAAAAGAAAGATGGTACTGTTTCCATCAAGTTCAATAAGGCCAAAAAGGAATCTTCCTCTATTTTTCCTACCATCCTTCATTTCACACTTTGTCCTACTGATCCAGTTTCATGTGAACCAAATAATAAATAATTTGTCTAATCCTTTGGACCACAAAGACAACCGATCCATTTCTTCAAAGATCCCATTAGACTCTGTTTCTGGGATCCTGATTGTGCTTGCTCTTCATGTACAAAATTTGAAGATGATGATGACAGACCTTCTTCCAAAAGGAAGAAAAAGAAAGATACCCTTACCAAAGGTATCTAGATGGAGATCCAACTGTTGGACCTCTTGGAGAAGAAGGTGGCAAATACCAATTCATTGTCTCTTATGGACCACCCAAACCTCCTAAGATGACCTCATCTCCATCCCCTTGTAAATCAGTTCCTTCTTTTGAACCACCCTCAGCCAAACCCATGACCACTTCGCCTTTTTATAAGCCAATCCAAAATACCTAACCCTACTAGCCTTGATGCCCAAGGACAACACAAGCAGCCTTCTACTACTGAAACTGTCCTAAATTGGCAAACTGAGAATGCTTTGGCTCAAAACGTGATCCTTGGAACTGTTACTACACGACTTGAACGTGTAGATCAAAATACTGCATTATCTTGCAAAATGCTGAAAGACTTCCAAAAAAGGCTTCATCTGTTAGAAACCAAGCAGACACCTCCTAGCCATTACCTAGAAGATCAAAGACCATAAATTGAAAAGTTCAAAAGGCAAATCCAAATTCTCAAAAACCAACAGTCATTCACTCCTGTTGACCAATCATTCTTCCTTTCTCCTTCCTTACTGTCAAAACCCGAATCTTCCCCTCTTGGGGCATCCTCCTCAGAACAATTTCTTGACTCTTCGAGAAAAGCTTCGTAAGCATAAGCAAAAGCAATCCCTGACTCCTACTAAGTCTTCGGCGTCACCTCCAGGTACACCTGAATGCCCTCCTGGTGATCAGCCACCTGGCACTTTGACTATTTCAAATTCACTTGAAAACTTTCTCCAACACTAGATCCCTTCAATTGCTGCCATCAAGCCCTTCAAAACAAGGTATGTGAAAACCTCTTTTGATTCTGATTATGATGTATTGATCGAATCATCTTCTTTGGAAGAAACCTTGTTTATGGCAAACAATGTCAAGGAAGAAGAAATGTCTTCTGAACCAGAAGTACTCCACCAGACCAGCCAGATGCCACTCAAACTTTTACTGCATCATCCTCCAAAGTTTATTTTACTTTGGATAATATTCCATACTATAAGTGGCCTGAAAGGCTCCAAGAATTCCATGCCTGGTTCACCACTAGGCATATTTTTAAACCCAACACTTATGATATCCTTTTAGAATTCACAAGTCGCTTTACAGAAGCCCTCAAAGATTTGTGGCACACTACCTCAAAACAAGACCAACTGTACCTCTTGACACAACCTCTGGATAATGCTATCTAGATCATCCATATGTACTTCATTGGAAAGCCCAAAGATTCAAAAGAACTCAAATGAAAAGAGTTCTTTGAGCGAAAATGTTGTTCTTTAAGGCACAAAGACCTTGATTGACATTTCCAAGCTATGATCAAGCTATTTTATTTGCTTGGAGTAGATTGGAATCTCAAACCAATCTTCATGGTGTCCATCCCAAAAGAAGTTAGCCAAGCTGCAGAGAAAACTCTTCAACAAAGACAAAAAAGCCTGACCGAAGCTACCCTTGGTGAAATTCAGCAAGCTATCCATATTGCCATCGAAGAACTTTACCTTCGACGAGAAGCTTTTCGAAGCTATCTCAAAGAAAATAGGTATCTTGATAAAGCATGCCTAAAGCCAGAATTGAAGATCAAATGTCCCAAGGATTGTTCCAATCCTTCCTGCATAGATTGCAAAAAAAAGAGACATTTTAAACGATTCTCTTTTAAACAGACACACAAAGGAAAAAGCAAAGGAAATTAAAAAATTTTGCGAAAGAGCCATTATCGCTCTTCCAAGAGGCAGAGCAAAGATAGATGTTATGTCTACAACAAAAAAGAACATTTTGCCAAAAATTGTCCAAAGGCAAAGAAGCGCGGAAACCACTTGATTAATAAAATTGCCAAAAGCACTGGAATCCAGCTTGACGACTCTGACATTGAGTCTGTCTTCTCCCTAGATGATCAACCTTCGGAGAATACTCTATGTGCCATCCAGACGTATAGCTCAGACTCAACCTCGGATTTTGAGAATGATATGTTCACCTTCTTCCTTGATTCTCCTGATGAAATACAGATCACGGAACCAGTCCACCATCCATACATCCCTGTTCATATCCTTTTATCCAAATATCATAAGCCAATCTCTTTTGTGGCCCTCATAGATACTGGAGCCAGCTCTTCCATTCTAGACACAAAGATTCTCCCAGAAGAATTTTGGAAGCCATATACCAGGTATTTCTATTCTGCTTCTGGAGACACTTTTGCTACCAAGTATCGCAGCAAACCCATCATCATTCAATTCTTTCTCCAATGTTCCATAACTACCAAAGTCCTTAGTTCCAGATCTTTAGATAAAGATAGCATCATCGGTCGGGACATCCTAACCCAACTCCCGAAACTTAAAATCCTTTCAAATGGACTTCATTTCAAAAATCAATTCCGTGAATTTGTGAATATCAAGAGGTTCTATGCCTTCCAACCAGCCATGCTGGACCCAATTATCCAAAGTTTACTCTTCTCTTGTGCTAAGACTCATTCTCAGTTCTCCCAAACCTGTACCCAACCCTTATGGAAAAACTCTCTCTTTTATGTCAAACTTCCTTTCAAAAAGAATGAAGAAATAAATCCTACAAAAGTCAATCATTCTGGGATGAGCCCGGAACACCTTGCACTTGCCCAACAAGAATGCGCGGAGCTACTGGCACAAGGCCTCATTAAACCTTCTGACTCCCAATGAGCATGTGAAGTATTCTATATCAACAAGCGAGCTGAACAGAATCGTGGGAAAATAAGATTAGTAATTAATTACCAACCTCTAAATCAATTCCTCCAAGATGATAAATTCTCATTGCCCCATCGAAACTCTCTCTTTCTTAGCCTTGCTCAAGCAAAGATCTACTCAAAGTTTGACCTCAAGACAGGATTTTGGCAATTGGGTATTGACCCAGCAGACAGACCCAAAACTGGGTTCTGTATCCCAAACCAGTATTTTCAATGGATAGTTGTTCCTTTCGGTCTCAAAATTGCACATTCCCTTTTCCAAAAGGCTATGTGTAAATTTTTTGATCCTATTCTTCCCAATTCCCAGATTTATATCGATGAAATCCTTCGCTTCAATCCTGATGAAGAATCTCATTGTCAACTTCTGACCAAATTTGCTAATATCGTCAAAAAACATGGAATCATGCTTTCTTAGAAAAAAATGATTATTACCCAGAAGGAAATTGAATTCCTTAGCATGCGTCTCAAAGAAGGAACCTATTGTCCCGAATCTCATATTGCTGATAAGCTTCAAAAATTCCCTAGAAAAGATTTTACCACTAAGCAAGTCCAGCAATTTCTTAGCATTGTCAATTATTTGAGGGATTTTATTCCCCAAATTTCCAAGTTACTCAGACCACTCCAAAAAATGCTAAAAAAAGATGCTCCCCCATGGGGACAAAAACAGACTCAAGCTGTTTCCCACCTTAAACATACCTTACAACACCTTCCTTCTCTGAAAATCCCTTCTACAGGAAAACAGATTCTCCAAACTGATGCCAGTGATAAATACTTGGCAGCCATTCTTTTCAAAAAGATTGATGAAACCAGGTGTATTTGTGCTTATAAAAGTGGTCGATTCTCTCAAGCAGAAGTCCATTATCATTCCACTTTCAAGGAGATACTTGCAGTTAAATATGGAATTAAAAAGTTTGAATTCCACCTCATTAGGCATCATTTCCTCGTTGAAATGGATATGTCCTCTTTTCCTCAAATGTTAAAGTTCAAACAAAAGCAAGTTCCCCATCCTCAATTGCTTCAATGGACTGAATGGTTTTCAAAATACTCATTCAAGGTCAAGCACATCCTGGGAACAAAGAATGTCCTTGCTGACTTATTGTCTAGACCCAAAGAACCTTTGGAGGCAATCAACATGTATGTCAAAAAGGAACCTCTCCTAGGGACATACCGCACTGCCAACATACAGGGTGGATGGCCGAGTCTCAAATATCCTCCTAATGTTCCAATTGTAATCAGAGATAATATCCTAACAAAAAAACTTCAAAAGTTTATGTGGGAATATCATCTCTGAATTTTTAGAGAACATGGTGGATTGATGCTCAGATTCGATGGACTCCATCCAAGATATCCATTATACATCCTCTCCAATGGTCTCCTGATGATGAATTTCCAAAAGACCTGAAATGGTTATTTTGATACATGTTCAACCTGTACACCATAGCCATTGAATTCCCCACTGACAAAATTTTGCAGGTCCTTATCAAAGACGGACGCGGTCAAGAACACAACCAAAAATATCTCCTAGAGATCTTCACATGGTTCAAACCGCTCGCTTATTGGAAATAACTTTTTAAGATCCAAAATTGTCAAGGAAAGCCTGAACCAAAAAGACATACTGTTGTCTTGTTCCACCGCCAATGGACATTTTGCCATCCCACTGGATGGATTTTTGACAAATCTTCTCTTCCAGACACTTCATCTTACAGACCTTAAGTCTTCCAAGAAGTGGCACGAATTTATCAGACATTTCCCTACTCCATTACCACCAACAGGCCTACCTCTAGAGAACTCCAGAGGATCCTATGTCAAGAAAACCGAGCCATCCCACCAGAAGCATGGCCTCCTGCCCATGCCCCTGTGTCTTGGGACCACCTTGAAGCTTGGGATCCAGTGAGAAACTAAATCCAAGAAACTCTCAACGTCTTCAGACAAAACAATTCAGACTCCTACACTCTGTATGACCCTTGGGGGGGTCCGCTCTCACAAGACCCTTGGGGAGACACCCAAAATCATGGCCCTTTTCATGGCTCTTTCTCCGATCCTTTTGGTACTAGCTCCTCTCGCCAACCTGATCTGTCGGCAGAAGAGATTGAAAATCTTATCCGTGCTTTCAAAAGAGAAAAAGACGGAAGCTCAAGTCCATCAGATGCAAACGAAGACGCTCCACTCAAAGTACATCTAGCCGATCATAACTCTGATGATTCAGACTATGACTACAACACTAGGGACGGAAGAGACAAATAAAAGCCGCTCTAAAATCACTGTAGCAACGGTCATTATTCACTATTCACCTAGCCAACTGTTCATAGTAGCACGAGGCAAAAATTCACTATTTATAACCTGTCACGGGATTTCTTTAGGACTCCCTATGTGTGTAGCCCATAAGTGGCTAGTGTGTTCCCATAATTGTGTTCAAGCACAGCCAACTTGCTTGCTCTTGTCGTTTGTATCCTCCTCTACCTATATAAGCAAGGAGTCTCCATTATAAAAACCAAAGAGTGAAATAAGAAGTGTGTTGTGTACTCTACTATCATCATGATCTTCTAAACACTCCTATTCTCTTCTAGTTCAAAATGTTGGTTCTAAACAAACACTATGATTGAGAAAAATCCTAGAGTATGCTCTGCACTTGCCCTTTTGGGATCCTGTGCATCAGAATTTTCGATATTCTAGAGATTACTATGGTTTAATGTTGAAACTTGAGAAGGAACTTGGTAGCTAACAAGTAGTCCCTATTAAGGCTATGAGAGCCGTGTGTGGGATAGCATACTTGCCATAAGTTTGCTACTCAAGTTATCGAGCCTAGTTCCATAGAAACCTTTATGTTGAAATTGGGAAAGAATGTAACAAAGACAGTTCCCGCATTCATTGTTGTTTGGATAGTGCCAACACAAGCTTGTTGTTATTGCAGAAATCTAGTGTCCAAAAGGGCAAGTCGAGCACTAACTGGTAGGCATTTATAGCTGTGGAATGTTAAAGCAAGACGGATGGCTCCAAAATGGAGATGAGTGTATCCCTAGTGGATCCATTGAGCCTGAAACTCAAGAGGAATCTGGAGGGTAACAAACTGTTCTTGTTCCGTTGCTTGGATGGAGTGTTGGTCAAATCGTGAAGACTGTACATTCTCCTTGACTGTTTGAGGGGTATGCTTAATCAGGTGTTTGATGGATCGGAGTGGAGAGAAAGAGGGTGGTTTAGTGAAAGCAGTGTAAGGATTCATCATGGGAAGCTGAGTTTTTGAGATCTTACTATCCTCAGTGAGGTAAGCAACCTCATAGAGGTAGTCTATTTTTGAACAGGAGAATTTTCAAAGTTCTGGAGGAGGCTGTAACGAAAGATTAGAGGTAAGGGAAATGGGAAAAGGTGTGGAAGAAGGAGAGTTTGAGGTATCCATGTGGAGAGAGGTTCTCTTCTAATATCAAAACGTAATTTCAAACAAACAATATGATTCAAAGAAATCCTTAGCTCTGATACCATAAAGGTTTCTATGGAACTAAGCTCGATAACTTGAGCAGCAAACTTATGGCAAGTATGCTTCACATGTAACCGACTCGTGCCAAATCACGTTCAAGACTTCTTGACACATGGACGTCCTTGACTATGTGAAATTGCGAATGATAGATTCTTATTTCAAAGTACACGATTACCAATGATCGACATAGGGTCGTTCATGGGCTTGATAACAATAAACTGAATCACCCGTTGTCCCATTATATTCTGTCCGTGAATCGACTTCTATTCGTCCTTGGAATCGACCTGCATATCTACGGGATCGTTCTTACGCAAGTCTCACAGTCGAGTCGTTTTCCCAGGTCAAGTTCTTTAATCGCACGAATTCTGTCTTCATTAGCCTTTCCCCTCAAGGTCAGTATCTTGGGAGTAATAAGTTTCGAGTGAGACCAACCAACAATGCATTAACGAAATTCACGTTCAGTCATCCCTCAAAGGACTCGAATTTTAGGACATCACATAGTTCTTTATGTTGGGTGGGATGGGATTTCTTCTCCCTATCATCGATCCCTTTCCAAACCAACGATTGTCTTTGTTAGGCACGAACTGAAGAATGAACCATGTGAAGAATGATGTTTTGAATTTAAGAGAACCATAACACCTAGTCAATACAGGAATAGGTGGTCCTCTGATTATTTCACTGAGACAATCCTTAGTAAGATCTATCTTGACCAGTGGATTCTTGGGCCTTAACGAATGGCCATCATTGAGAGACTACATTTGGCACCTGCATTTTGGAACCTTTTATGATAGGATGAGGAATCTCTTGTCACGCCCCGAATCTCGAGCATGCGACAACCCCTTACCATGGTCAATTGAAAGCGACGTCCCAGGACTCGTCGACGACCATTAATTTTAATCTTTCATTATGCGCAAGCGGAAGACGAACCATCCCCAGTCCAAACAAACAATCAAAGAATCAAATAGGGATAGAGGGATGAACAATAAGAACAACCATCACTACTCATTTATACAATTTACTAGGTTAACCAATGGAGGATCGTCTTTCGATTTACAAGCCCGACAACAGGGTCTGATCCATCCTCTAAGCCAAACCAAAAAGGAACTAGGCTAGACTAATCTAATTGTATAAAATGAACCCTCGGGTTCAGCACCACAGTCACTCGGACCCATCGGACTCGGCTCCGTCGGGTCGATCACTATTGGGGTGGGGGCAGGATTCTCCACTGCAGGTGCGCCATTCTATGGGCCTGAAAATTGTTAACCACGACGGGTTGAGATAAAATCTCAACAAGTTCTTCCCCTAAGCCCCGGTTAGTAAACCAACTAAACCCAGGCATCTCTCTAGAACCACCCCTCACACAACCCAACCACAACAACTAGCAATCAACAATAAAATAACAAGCAGGGTCAACCAACAATCAAAAGCCGGTTCGCATGCAACCTTACTCGGTATGCCATACCCTGCACATTATATGTCAGCACAATACACGCAATGCACATGGCCGTTAGATGATGCAGTTCATCACTCACACGCGAATCGCACCACAAGCGATCTCACCTGGCCATTGCTACACCCTGCACGTTATCAATTCATGTGTACGTACCCTAAATGATGTGATCATCTCATGCATAATCAGAACCAATAATGCCATGTTTTCTCATGCACTCTCGCATCCACATGTGTTCCGATTATTACTGCCCCACAGGGCTACAACCGAGGCGCAACAGCGCTACGGTGCCCTTTCTCCGTAGAGGCGCAATCATGCCCTTCCGTGCTCAACAGACGTCAAGGGATACTCTCCCAAAACCGCATGCCCAACGAACGTCAAGGGATACTCTCCCGAGACCACATGCCCAATGAACGTCAAGGGATACTCTCTCGAGACCGCATGCCCAACAAACGTCAAGAGATACTCTCTCGAGACCGCATGCCCACAGAACGTCAAGGGATACTCTCCCAAGACGGCATGCCCACAAAACGTCAAGGGATACTCTCTCGAGACGGCGATTTCAACTTAGTGATCACACAAGCATACAATCACAACCCACTTATTATCTTTGAGCATTAGCCAATGTACACATGCTTACATATGAAACCTCAAATCATTTCTCACAAAAGCGGTCCATTTCCGATGTCCCTCGGACAAACCATTTTCCCCACCTTTCTCATAAAAGCGGTCCATTTCCAGTATCCCTTGGACAAATCACTTTCTTTCTCATAAAAGCGGTCCATTTCCAGTGTCCCTTGGACAATTCATCTTTTTCCCATTTTTATGAAGATTACACAATTCATGCGGATGCTCATACAATTACACATTCAATTCACTCCATAAAATCAATACACATGAAATTAGACAATTTAATTTCCAGATGAACAGTAATTTCCGAATTTAATAAATAAATAATTAAATTCAGAAATTAAAAATAATTAAATAAATAAATTCCGAAAATTAAATAATTAAATATTATTTAATTATTTAATTAAATGCAGAAATTAATTTAATCAATAAATTAAACAATTAATCACATTAATCAAGCAATTAAGGAAAAACATGATTAATTAGCACAAAACACACAATTAAGCCTAATTAAGCACAATTAAGCATAAATAATCAAGATTAAGTTAAGCTAATCTTAATCCACTTTCTAACCACCTATCTTAGGGCTAATACACTTAATTAAACACCTTAATCATCCCTTAGCACTAATTAACCCAACCCTAAGCTAGTTTAGGCACTAAATAGGGTTTAGGAGCTAAACTCACCCGTTAAGTGGGCCGGCGACACGAACGCGGCGGCGGCGATGAACCCAACACCCGGGGACCTCCACCACAGCGATTTAAGGTGGTCCCGGGGCAGAAACAATAGCAACAAACTCTGGTTCCCTCATCAACTTCTGAAAAACTAACAGCACAAGAGGAGAACCGGGCAGATCGGAGCAAAACGGCTTGGCCGGAGCTCTGGTGAGCTGGTGTCTGGTGGTCCCGGGGGGTCAAGGGGGAGGTGTGTGTGGTTGATGTGGGCAGTGGGTAGGCCAAAAATGAAGAGACACGAAACAAAAAGCGAAGCTACACAGGGGACGTTGCACAGTGACGGACGAAGGACCGCCGACTTCAGGCCGCCGTACGGGACGGCCGGCGAATGATTTCGGCGATCGGTCAACGTGGCTGGCATGGATTTCTTGTGCTGATCAAATTGATAGGTGACTCGGCCCGAGATTCCACCGGGAAGGCAACGAACAACTCCAATTTCGGTGAGAGGTCCAAAGCAGAAACTGCAAGAAATGCAAAAAGAAGCAAGGGGAAAAGGGCTGCGATTTTCTTCTGATTCAGTTGAGTGAGAGAGAGCTATTTTGAGCTCAAAGTCCTTCATCAATGCCATTAATGGTTGCACCAAGTTCCCAAGCACATGACCTCATCATCTCTCTCTTCCTTTTTGTCTCTTCCTAAAATATCTAGGGGCAAAATGGTCATTTCCATCTTGCACAATTCCCAAACTATCCTTGGCCTAAAAATGAAAGGCAGGCCTAGGAAACAGGCTGGGAAATGGGTAGGAATGGGCCCAGGAATTTGTTGGGCTCGAATTGGCTCAAGTTTGAATGACGGGCTAGGACGGGTGAGGGGTTGGTTGGGTCCAACGGGTGAGCCCGTTTGTCTCGGTCTTCCACGGTGGCTGTCCCACCTTGGGTGTGAGGCCCTCACTGTTCTCGCCCGGCCCACGTCCTCGTAGGCTCGTTTCCTCAGTCCGAAAATCCCTTTCCCAAAAATTCAGCTCAACCGACATCGTCGACTGTCAAGGAAGCATCGTCCAAAATTCCGTCTCGGACGTTCCCGAAAATTCGAAGTTCAATATTGGATTCTCATACCTTGTCAATTTCGCCCGAATGCCATTTTGATAATACTCAAACTGACAAGCGGTTTCGAGGATTCACGCGTAACCGACTCATGCCAATTCACGTTCAAGACTTCTCGACACATGGACGTCCTTAACTACATGAAATTGCGAAGGATTGATTCTTATTTCTAAGTACACAATTATTAAGGATCGACATAGGGCCATTCGCGGGTTCGATAACAGTAGACGAAATCACCCGTCGTCCCATTATTTCTGTCCGTGAATCGACTTCTAGTCATCCTTGAAATTGGCCTGCATGACTACAGGATCGTCCTTACACAAGTCTCACGGTCGAGTCATTTTCCAAAGTCTAGTTCTTTAGTCGCATAAGTTCTGTCCTCATTAGCCTTTCCCCTCAAGGTCAATATCTCAGGAGTGATCAGTTCCGAGTGAAATCGACCAATAATGCACTAACGAAATTGATGTTCATTCATCCCTTAAAGGGCTCGAATTTCAGGATGTTACATATCTCATACCCTACCTCATCTTCTCAATCACAAGATGTGAGACGGTACATTGTGATATCCTACCCTTTCCGGTGCTTGATGAAAGCAAAATAAATATTAATGACAGAATATTACTTTGTGTGCACAACCTCTCTGATAGGGGTGCCAAAGATGGGTCATTTGTCATGGTATCTGACATTTCAATGTTTCCAAATCACAAAAAACAGGCCTTAGGGAATGCGTCCAACATCAGGATACAAGTGCAGGGATATCCATGAAATAGATGATATGCATTATCTTATATTCTCCAAAACATTATCTTAACGTTAACTTCATTTCAGTTATTCCAATAATCGCAGCATTTTCAAACAACATTGTCAGAACTAGGGTCCTAGGCAGGATGATTGTGGGGTCTTCGAGGAATGGATCGACAATCATAAGATCCCATAAATTTAACAAACTCAGGCCAATTTGTGAATTTTTAACATAGTTTTGCACAAATAGATACATATCAACATTAAAACAAGCAAAGAAAGACCCAATTAGCGTAGGAAAATACTGCCTTCTTTGTATAGAAAATGATTTGACAACTAATGAAAGAGAGATAGGCTCATTAGAACTGGTCATCTAATGAACAACTATTGAAAGCTCGTTTCTAATACAGTTTACCTTTTCTTTGAGCCATTTTCTTTAGCCGTTACATGTGCATTTGCCAATACGATGATCACAACGTTGTCTTAAGCCGGCTCTGGACATGATCGCATGTAAGGGTTAAAGGTGCGATATAAGCATGCAAAAAGAGAGAAGTTTCCACAGAAGGAGAGATTTTTTACTCTATAGCCCCTCCAACAAAAGTCACACATCCAACTTAGTTACAGTGCCATAACCAATGTCCACACATTAATAATTGCTTGAAGACTCAAAAGAACACACTAAATGAATATTCCATATGATTGGGCCATTTCCAATGAAAGGTCCAAAGTGATGGAGGGTCCCACTCCAGGATCTGCTTAGATTCATGCAGCTACTATTTAAGCAAAAAATTATGCAAATTGCGCACTTTGCCTTCTTGCAAGACAAAGTATAAGATGAGTGTGGTACATACATAAAAAATATGTATGTATCGTCAAATCTTATGAAATTCATCGTGTTTACAATATGACTGATCATGTTCAATAGTCATCTACATTTTAGTGCACGCACATTAATTATGCCGTGCTGTAAGTAAATGTAATATCAGGAATGAAATAATTATCTAATATTGATGCATGTGAACCCACGTCAAACCTCTTTCTCCATAAGTCGTGTTTTTGGATGGCCTATTTGTTTTCCTGAAATATATATATCATCTCAAATTCAAATGTATCATGTCATTTATATTGGTGCAAATAAAGCCTACCACAAGAATCAGCTAAGACCTAAAGTGCAGAACTTAGGATATCATCTTAACAAACTCAATAGCGTTGTATATATAATCCACTCTGAGGTCAAGATTCTGATGTCTAATCTTTATGCATATCAAGACGGATTTCTGCCTCTTTTCAACAGTCCACTTTGAAGGAAGAGGATTTTTAATTACCTTCAAGCAGCTGCATGCCGGAGGTTCTGGAGGCGAAAGGATAGCTTAGGATAAGGACACACATTTTGGCTTTTGTTCTGTGAGCAGATTCAGTGACCCTATTCACTTCCTTGAGCAAATTTTAGTCTATGCCCATGAAGAATTTCAACGAATTATAAATATATGAAACCCAAGAATAAATGAGTGATGTCTTAGAAAGGGAATATGAAAACAGAATTAAGCTTTAGGCTGTTTTCTGAGGAAAAGAAACCATTCAGATAAGGCAGGGCAATTAACAACAGAAATCTATGCCTGAATAATCATCTCGCAAGACAGCAGAGCTAGAATCTTGACATGCACATGGGTGCAGTGTAGAGAGAGAGAGAGAGAGAGAGAGAGTATACCAGAGAGAACATTGTCATTAAATTTAGAGAGAATGTGAACTGAAACTGATTTCTCTTGCCAGTGTAGCCAGTACGGTGTTTATGAGCATTTATGCACAGAAGGCTACATAAGCGGAAAGAACATGCAGGGCGCTTGTATTCAGACAGGTTCTATTTGAATTCTTGACATAGAAGAGCTTGTCACTGCGCATGTGGTGTGCCTACTTTTTCTTCCTCTTGTTCTCCCATCTCGAGCAAATTTGAGAGCTGAAAAGAATGGTATTTGGAATAGTTAAGAATGATGGGATAGCAAGTAGAATGGGCATTGTGATGTATGTATGTTGATTTGAATTAAAGAGAGCAATAAAACCTCGCCAATAAAGGAATAGGCAGTCCTCCGATTATTTCGCCGAGACAATCCTTAGACAGTAAGAATTTATCATATGGAAAATAAAGGTACGTGACTGATAAAGATCAATCTTGACCAATGGATTCTTGGGCCTTGACAGATGGCCATCATTGAGAGACTACATGTAGTCACCTGCATTTCGAAAGCTTTTATGATAGGATGAGGAATCTCTCATACCCTACCTCATCTCGTCAATCCCAAGATGTGAGACAGTAAATTGTGATATCCTATGCTTTCTGATGTTTGGCAAAGACAACAAATGAATATTAAAGACAGACCTCAAGACCAAACCGCTTGAAAAATCTGACACTGGCAATCATTAGAACACTACAATTTTATTATGAAGCATAAACTCTCTGGTACGGGTACCTGATAACTCTATTTTTAATAGAGTATTCTTGCTAATTTAGATTTGATATTTGTTAAATTTTGATGAATTTTGGGTGAATTTAATTGCTACTCCTGTAATTTTATTTTGTAGGAAATATTTTCAGATCTTTCAAAATATTGTAATATCTTTCAAAGTATTTTACCTTGAAAAAAAAGCCAGCCCAAATCAGAAATTTGGAGAATTTGACCAGAATTAAGGATAAGGTTCAAAGAAAATCAAGGAAATAAACAGGAATCTTTTTCAAATCCTAGTGGGAGTCGACTTAGGGCAGATTTTTGAAGGTTATATATACCGCTCTTATGCTGCATATAAAGGAGGAAGAGAGAATCCTTGGAGACACCATCTTTGTAGAAGATTTTGGGTTTTTACTTAGATTTTGTTCTTCTATTTTAGTGGAGTTGGCGAGTGTCAAGGAGAGAAGGAGGAGACAAACCTAAAGCTCCTTGTATCTCAGATTGGTGAATTTATTTTTATTTAGTATTATGTTTTCTTTAATTTTTGTTAGTTTAGTTATTATTATGTTCTAAATTTCTTTTGTTAGATCTACAATGGATCTTAATCATGATTGATTTATTTTCAAATACTTTCTCATTCAATAGAATTGTTTTGATTGTGCCATTCTCTATCATGATCTTAATGCTTTTAAAAGTTTAGCCAACTTTTGAATGATTTAGAGATTGTGTGGGTGCACATTAGTGATATTGAACCATAAATTAAATCTAGGTCAAGGTGTACTAGGTTATTTATGTGGCTGTGGTAGTAGATCTAGGTTGGGACTACTTAGATTAAATCTGGGAATTTCCACAAAAACTTAATGCTTTTAGGTAGTTTAAATTTACTTAAGGTTAGTGTGGGTTAACATAACTAATTAGGGATTATTAGATCGAGGTTGGCTTGTAATTCATCTTAGGGAAATTTCGCCAACATAATTGGAAATTAATTTATTGCATGACAAGTTAAGAAAATTAATTATAAATGGTTAAGTGAAGTTAGATGCTCTAACGCTTTGTGATCTTGATAATTATTAATTTCAGTTTGCTTTAGATTATTTTTACTTTACAATTTTAATTAACTTTTGAATTCTTTAAGTTTTGACTCTTTTTATATTTTAGTATTTTAATTGGTTCAATTCACTTTTTACTCGTCTTTTCGATTTGGTTAGCTAAATTTTTGGATTGATCACTTTCGGTAAGTAATTGGATAAAAAAAAAACAATCATTGTTGGAACGATATTTACTCATCACTTTATTACTTGTCGATATTGTGCACTTGCAATTCACCTAATAGTACGTACCAAACATGGGCACTTGTCATAGTATCTGACTTTCAAAGTTTCCAAATCACAACCAACAGGTCTCAGGGAATGAGTGTCCAAAATTTGGATACAAGTGCAGGGATCTATCTGAAATGGATGATATGCACGCCTGATAATACCTATTTCTATATTCTCTAAAGCATTATTTTAACGTTAAACTTCATTTCAATAATTCCAATAATTGCGGCATTTTGAAACAAGATTATCAGAATCGGGGTACAAGGCAGGATGATTGTGGGTCTTTGAGGAATGGATCAAACGTCAAAAGACCCTACAAATTTAACAAACTGAGGCCAATTTGTGAAGTTTTAACATAGTTTTGCACAATTAGATACATGTCAACATTAAAACAAGCAAAGAAAGACGTGATCAATGGAGGAAAATACTGCCCTTTTTTATAGATGACAACTATAGAAGGAAGGGGGGTTTATTGGAACTGGTCATCTAATTAACAACTAAGAAAATTTCTGATAAAGTTTACCCTTTCTTTGAGCCACTTTCTTCAGCAGTTGCGCGAGCAGTTGCCAGTACGATGTTCACAACGTTATATTAACCCAGCTCTGGACATGATCACATGCATGCCACAGACCAGTCTATCTAGCATTTCCTTACTCATGCGATCTTAGAAATTTCTTCCCAAGTCAGTCATTCTCATCCACTCACGAGAATCATAGAGGAAGAAGCTCTTTCGTGTTCATCAATTTCCTAAACCTTAGTTCTGCTATGAATGGAGGACAGCCCTCAAGTGTGGCGGAGACAATTTTGATGGATATATGAAAATTCTCCTTTGAATTTCTATCCAATTCTTTATCCACTTCATTGGCGGTAAATCAATCAATTATTTATACTCAACTGGTGGAGCAATCTTTTGTGCCTGGTGGTGAGCTGTCATTATCTTAGCTCCTTATCCATAGCTAGTGGCTTGTGCCTTTATTCTTTAGTGGTGAACCTTCCTTATCCAATTCCATCTTAACACTCCAAACACTTGGTATCATATCTGAACGTTGAACTTGTCTTGAGTGATTTTTTTTTTATTATCCATCTCATATTAAAAATGGATGAACCAGTTCCAAGAGGCTCTACTTTGGAACAAGCACACAACGATAGACAAAATCGTGCTATAGAGAATCTCCAGCGACAAATGGAGCAAGTCCTCAATTTTCTGGAAGATCCAACAAGATAAGGATAACCAGTAAAAACATCCAGATAATCGACCTCGACGTGACAATTCAAATTCTTATCAAATTCTAGTGATACAGATCATTGAGTTAGGAGAAGAAAGCACAAAGAAAATGATCGTGAAATCAAAGTGGCGGCACCTAAATTTGATAGTAATATAAATTCATATGACATTGTTGATTGGCTACATGCAATCGAACAACATTTTGACTTCAAATCACACTTGGATGAGGAGATGTAAGGTTGTTGCCCAAGTTGAAGAAATATGCCTCCTTGGTGGAAGAACCTAAAGCATCCACAAATCAAGTAAGGAAAAGGTAAGATTAAGTTTAGGGAAAAACTCAAGACACTAATGAATAAGAAGTCCTTGCCTCACAACTCCAAGCCGAATACCCTCAAACAACACGAGATGAGCATCGAAGAATACATTAAAGAGTTTGACCAACTCATAATGAGGTGTGACATTCCAGAAGTGCAAGAGCAGCCTATTGCTCAATTCCTCGGTTGGATGAATCGGGATATTACTTATTCAGTTGAACTTCAACTTTATTGTTTCTTTGAAGACGTGCAAACCGACAATGAAGGTCGAGAAGCAATTGAAGAACAACAAAAGGTTTTTGCCAAAACCTTGATAAAGGGAACAACCTTCTTTAAGAGTGCTTTCTCAAGCAAGACCCAAAACACTTCAAAGAAGGAAAAGAGAAGTTTGTGGAACTTGTCGACAAGAATTTCACAAGAAAACTAATGGTGAAGGTAGGAAAGGCTTTAAAAGCCATGGTTTGGCCATTTGCATGCTAATTGTCCTAATTGGAGAGTTGTGCTTCAAAAGAGTGAGAGGATCAATTTAGAAATTCAAGAGGCTAAGGCCCCCATTTGGTTCAGTTTTGCAAAGGGGCTTTTGGCCTCTAAAGCACCTTGGCCAAATGTAAGCTCGTTTGGTTCGATTTTTAGGAGGACTTTGGCCAAATGTAATTGCATTTCCAAAGAGCTCTAAGGGCCTTTAGTCCAAGGCAAGTCCGGAGGTCTTTTGGAAAGTTGTATTTCGAAATGCAAGTTCCACTGTTCATGATGGGTACTGTTCATCCTCTCTGGAGAAGCGAACCAAGGCCGATGATCGCTGGCGAAGCACCACCGAAGGGGTTGCCCACGCTAGCGACCGTCGCCTAGATTGTGCAAACCCAGGCAATGGAGGCGATGGTTCCATTGCCTAGGTCGAGGCCGTTGGCTGGATTCACACAACCCGGGCGACGGAACCATCCCCTCTATGGCGTGGCTTTGCTCGACCTAGGTGATAGACAACCAAGCGACCATCGCCTAATGTTGCGTGATCCAAGCGACACTTAAGGTTGCGCAACCTCAGGCAAGGCTGTTCAACATCCAAAATTGGCCACCGTTGATTAAATAAAAAAAATATTTAAAGCTTTTTTATAAACAATTTAGCAAAAGTACTTTGCAAAATGTAATTTTTATCAAACGGCATTTAAGCCAAAGTTGTTTCGTAATGCAATTTAAAATTACAATTTACCAAACACTATTTACATTTCGGAAAATCCCTTTAACCCAAAGGTATTTACATTTTTTCAAGGACATTTGCCCAAAGTCGAACCAAATAGGGCCTAAGACTAATTCTAACCAGAGTGGCTTCGGATCGGAAGAGTAGGAGATTGTGGAAAAAGCCAATGATGGTAAGTTGTTGGTTATCCAGAGAGCCTTACACACCATAATTTCTCTAGAGGTAGACGAGCAAAGAGAAAAATCTTCCACACCCATTGCACAATTAATGGGAAGTGCATAAGATGATTATCAATAACGGGAGTTGCTCCAACGTTGCTTCCACAACTTAAATAAACAAATTGAAGCTTCCAGCGCCTAAGCATCCTCAGCCGTACAAACTTCAATGGCTCAATAAGGGAAGTGATCACAAGGTAACCAAACAAGCTCTCATTTCTTTTATCCATTGGAAAGAATTACCAAGATCAGATTCTGCGTGATATCATTCCCATAGATGATTGCCACTTGTTATTAGGGAGGCTTTGACAATAGGGTAGGAAAGTCGTGCATGATGGCCAAAAAAAATGCATACTAATTCTATAGGGAACAATAATGCACCACCCTTGCACCCTTGACTCCATCCACAATCCATAAAAAACAACCTGGGACGGAAAACACGAGGAAAGCCTTCTCTTGAATGAAGCACGAGTTGAGAAAGTTATCACAAGCAAGAGATTGTTTTTGCCCTGCTTATGGTTGACAGCCAGCTAAGTAAAAGAGAGACGCCCGCATCCTAAAATCCATTCCTTGTTAAAAGAATGTGAGACTGTATTTTTGGGGGATTTTCCATCTAACCTCACTGAGGGGAACTAAGCATCAAGTTGACTTTCTTCCTAGTGCTCCTCTACTGAACAAAGCTGCTTGTCGATGCAACCCAAAAAAAAAAAAAAAGTTACAATGACAAGTCGATGAACTTATCAATAGAGAATATGTCCGAAAAAGCATTAGCCCTTATTTTGATCCAGCCCCACTCATGCTTAAGAATGACGAATCTTCTAGAATGTGCGTGAATAACCAAGCCATCAACATCACCATTTAGTATAGGAATCCCGTACCTAGACTTGATGATATGCTGGACAAATTATATGGTTATACTATATTTTCCAAAATAGATTTGAGGAGTAGCTATCACCATATCAGAATGCGAGGAGACAAGTGGAAAACGACCTTCAAAACTAAAGAGGGGCCATTCAGACTTTCTAATGCTCTGAGCACCTTTATGAGACTTATGAATGAAGCCCTTCGTCCTTATATCGACCACTTTGTCATTGTATACTTCGATGACATTTTTGTGTATAGTAGGAGCAAGAAATAAGCATATTTCTCACTTGAAACAAGCCTTTGAAGTCTTAAGGAAGCAAAAGCTCTATGCTAAGATGAAAAAGTGCAAGTTCTTCTCTTTAAGCATCGTATGTCTTAGGTATGTGGTTTCAAAAAATAGGATCGCCATCAATCAATCCAAGGTGAAAGCGACAAAGACATAGCTGGTTACGAAGTCCATTTCTGATATAAGGAGTTTTCATAGCCTTGGTTCTTTTTACCAACGACTTGTGAAGGATTTCAGTACTATCATTAGCTCCCATTATTGAATGCATGAAGAAGGGATCCTTTGAATGGACCAAGGCTACTCACAACACTTTTGAAATAATCAAATAGAAATTTGTGAGTCCCCTGTTCTTATCCTTTCTGATTTCGATAAAGTATTTGAAGTTGAATGTGAGCAAGTGGAGTTGGCATTGGAGCTGTTCTTGTCCAAGCCCAACAGCCTATGACATATTTTAGTGAGAAGTTAAAAAATCAAAGGACTATTCAAGTTATGACAAGTTTTACGCCATTGTGAGAGCTCTTGCTCATTGAAGTCACTATTTGAGGCCTGAACAATAATTCTTTTCATTTATCTTAAAAAAAGCTTGCATAAGTTGAATTTGCCTATAATCGATCACCAAGTTACACCATTGGTCAATCACCTTTTGAAGTTGTGTATGGAATAAATCCTCTCACGCCAATCGATTTGATTCACATTACATCCAACTCAACTCACATGTAGACTTCGACGGCAAAGAAAGAACTCAAAATGAAGAAGCTTCATGAGCATATTCGATCCAAGAATTGGCGAAAGAGGGCTTATTTTCAACAAGATAACCTTGCATGGACACATTTGAGAAAGGACAGATATCCATTATATCGAGACAACAAGCTCGTGCCTAGAATGGATAGCCCCTCTAAAGTTCTCAACAGAATCGACAACAATATGTACAAGGTTGATCTTCCTTAAGAGTATGACGTTTTGGTAACTTTTAATGAGGAGACCTTTCTCCTTCGTTGGAAGACGGGTTAGGCATAGCAGGTTTCTTGCGGATGACTTTCGTGTGCATGTCTGTCTTTGGAATGTCTGAAGACCTACCGTATTTGAGGTCAAATGTCAAACGATCCAGGCAGATGATGCAGGAGCATCCGATTTTATGGAACAATCCTGAAATTCCAACCTAATTTCATTGACTAAGCCAACACAATCGATTATAATCAAGCAAAGACAAATTTAGATACCTATCGGTGGGGGGCTGTTTTGATAAATTTCCTTGGATATTTGTTGTGCTTCAGAGATGGATATTTTGAAATTAAATTCCAAGCGTTATGAGTCTTAAGTATGAAGTAGGTTCCAAGAGTCAAAGTAATAGTTCCTAGGACTTATATTGATTTCTAGATCTCATATCTTCAATATTTTGATAGTTCCCATGTCTTTAATATTTGTCTATTTCCTATGTCTTAGTTACTCTATAAATAGAGGAGAGTTCACACGTGTAACGAAGATAATTTTGATGAATATATAAGAAACTCTTTGTGAATTTATATTCGATTCTTTATCCAAGGCTGTTGATGGTGAACCGAACATTTCTTATGATAAAAATCTATCCTGAACAGTTCTTTTGGAACCTTTTATGATAGGACGAGGATATGAGGAATCTCTCGTGCCGTACCTTATCACGTCAATCACGAGATGTGAGAGAGTACATTGTGATAACCTATGCTTTCGGGTGTTTGGCGAAAGCAACAAATAAATATTAATGACAGAATATACTTTTGTGTGCAGTCCATAAGATTTATCGTCATTATTAACCCTCAAAGCAAGACTGCTTGGAAAATTTCACACTGGCAATCACCAGAACACTACAATTTTATTACAAAGCATAACCTCTACGGGAACCATACACGAGGACTTTTCATAGTATTTGACCCTTCAATGTTTTCAATCATGAACAATTGGTCTCAGTGAATGAGTGTCCAAAATTAAGATACAAGTGCAGGGATCTATATAAACTAGATGATATGCACACCTGATACTACTAGTTCTATATTCTCTAAAGGATTATCTTGACATTAACTTCATTTCAGTCATTCCAATAATCACGGCATTTTGAAACAATATTGTCAGAACAGGCTCCTGGACAGGGCGGGTCATGGAGGAACAGATGGAGGATCATAAGATACTACAAATTTAACAAAGTGAGCCCAATTTGTGAAGTCTTAACATAGTTTTGCACAATTAGATACAATCAACAACTAATGAAAGCTCGTTTCATAATAAAGTTTACCTTTTCTTTAAGCTGTTTTCTTTAGCCGTTGCACGTGCAATTGCCGGGATGATGTTCACAATGTTGTCTTAACCCAGCTCTGGACATGATCACATGCATGCATAAAAGGTGGGGTGTAAGCATGCGAAAAGAGAGAGTTGCCGCCGAAAAAGAGAGATTTTTTACTTTTTCATGTTATTTCAAAGAGGAAACATGGAATGGAAAAGACAAAAGACCAATGTCAAATCCTTAACATTCGCTTGATGACTCCAAACAACACACTAGATGAATATTCCATATGATTGGGCTATTTTCAATGAAAGGTGTCAAGTGATGGAGGGTCACACTCTAGGATCAACTTAGATTCCCGCACATACTATTTAAGCCAAATTTATGCTAGTCGCCCCCTTCGCCTTCTTGCCAGACAAAGCATACAATGAGTGTGGTGCATGCACAAAAATATATGTATTTATCATCAGATCTGATGAAATATATCACATTTACAATATCACCGACCATATTCGATAGTCATTTACATTTAGTGCACGCACGTGACTAACAATATTAATTTGCCATGTTATAAGTAAATGAAATATCAGGAATGCAGTAATTAGCCATTACTGATACATATGAAACCACATCAAACCTCTTTCTCCATTAGTCGTGTTTTTGGATGGCCTTTTTCTTGCCGAAATATAACTGATCTACTCAAATTCAAATGTATCATGTCGTTTGGTGCAAATAAAGCTTACCACAAGAATCAGCTAACACCTAATGTGCAGGACTTAGTATCTATCTCTACAAATTATATATAATCCCCTCTAAGTTCAAGCTTCTGATGTCTCATCTTTATTCTATCAAGACTGATTTCTGCCCCTTTTCCACAGTCCACTTGGAATGAACGAGAGTTGTGATCTCTGGCTAGCAGCTGAACGCTGGAGGTTTTGGATGTGAAAGGATTACTTAAGATAAGATACACAATTTAGCTCTATTTCCGTGAGTAGATTCAGTGGCCCTATTCACTTCCTCCAGCAAATTATAGTCTATGTCCATCATGAATTTCCACGAATTATGAATATATAAACCCCAAGACCAATGAGAGATTTCTTACAGAGTGAACATGAAAACAGATGTAAGCTTTAGGCTTAAGGTTATTTTATGGGGGAAAGAAACCATTCAGATAAGGCAGGGCAATTACCGACAGAAATCTATGCCTGAATAATCATCTCAAAAGACAGCAACAGAGCTAGAATTTTGACATGGACATGGGTTCAGTTTAGAGAGAGAGAGAGAGAGAGAGAGAGAGAGAGTACCAGAGAGGCAAACATCGTCATTAAATCGAGAGGGGAATGTTAACTGAATCTGATTCCACTTGCCAGTGCAGCCAGTATGGTATCTATGAGCATTTACACACTGGCTACATGAGCAGAGAGAACATGCAGGCCCCTTGTATTCTGATGGGTTCTTTTCGAACTCTTGACATAGAAGAGCTTGTTGCTTTGCACGTGGTGTGCCTACTTTTTCTTCCTCTTGTTTTCCCATCTTAAGCAAATTTGAGAGTGCTGTAAAGAATGGTGTTTGGAATAGCTAAAATGATTGGATAGTAAGAAGAATGGGCAATGTGATGTCTGGTGATTTGAATTAAAGAGAACTATAAAACCTAGACAATAAAGGAATAGGCAGTCCTCCGATTATATCACCGAGACAATCCTTAGATAGTAAGAATTAGATCAATTGAAAAATAAAGGTATGTGTCTGACATATATCTATCTTCGCTAGTGGATTCTTGGGCCTTGAAGGATGGCCTTCATTGAGAGACTACATATAGGGTGCGTTTGGTTCAGCATTTACAAAGGGTTTTGAGTCCAATGCAAATGCTGAAAGCTCAAAGCTACTTGGGAAAATACAATTATGTTTGGTAAATTTTTTTTGCAAATGGACATTGAGTTGAATATGCATTTGGTAAAAAAAAACTTTCGCAATGGACTTTGATAGGTATAATATATGTATATATATTATAGCACCAGATCTAGTGCCAGCGGCCTGAGGTCGCCCAAGGTCGAGCAACCTCCAGCGAGGGTCGCACGACCCAACCGAGGGCCGCCGGAGGTCACCCGACCTTGGGCGACCCTTGGCGAGGGTCGCATGACCTAGGGGCCGCGCAACCCAAGCGACCACTGGCGGCCGTAGCCCTTCGCCGGACCAGCGAAGGGCTACCTCCTTTTTCAATTAAAAAAATAATAATCAAGGGCAAAATCGGAAATATGAAGAATTAGTGATGATAGTTTTGGAAAGGAAAAAATAATTTCAGCATTTTGAAGGCAAGTTAAAAGTTGAAAGCCAGCTTCAAAGTTGAACCAAACAGTCTAGCATTTCTCCAAGAGACTTTAGGGAAATGCTGAACCAAATGCAGCCATAATAGTCATTAGCATTTGGGAACCTTTTATGGTAGGACGAGAGGAATCTCTCATACCCTACCTAATCTCGTCAATCACAACATGTGAGTCAGTACATTGTGATATCCTATGCTTTCTGGTGTTTGGCAAAATCAACAAATAAATATTAATGACAGAATATAAAAATAGATTGCTCGTAAAATTTCACACCGGCAATCATTAAAGCACTACAATTTTATTACAGTGGGCACTGGTCATAGTATCTGACTTTTCAATGTTTCCGAATGATGAACAGCAAGTCTCAGGGAATGGGTGTCCAAAATTTGGATACAAGTTCAGGGATCAATCTGAAACAGATGATATGCGCACCTGATAATAACTACTTCTATATTCTCTAAAGCATTATCTTAAAATTAACTTCAGTTAAGTTATTCCAATGACCGCAGCAGGCAAAAGTACAGCGGGAGTGCCAAAAGTTGGCACAAAGGGACACTTAAGTGCCAAAAGTTACAAAAGGTACACTTAAGTGCCATTTTTTTAAAAAAATGGATCACTTAAGTGCCAAGTCGCCGGAACCCCGTCGGAAATCCTACGTGGCAATTTTTTATTAATTTTCTTGCCTACGTGGCTCGCCGGAAACTGAATCGGCCAAAAATCAGCCAAAACGACGTCGTTTTGGCTGACGTGGATTTTAAAAATTATTAATTATAAAATATTAAATAATTATAAAATATATTTTATTATAAAATCGATTTTATTTCAGCCCTCGCCGATCCCCTCTTCCCCCCCCCCCCTTTTTTTTAAATAAAATCGATTTTAATTTTTAAAAATCTAACGTGGATATTTTTATAAAAAAAATTGCCACGTGGATTTTTTATTTTGAAAAAAAATGCCACGTGGATTTTTTATTTTAAAAAAAATGCTTCGTCAGCAAATTAAGTCGCCGGAAAATTGACACGTGGCAATTTAGCCGGAATTTTTCGCCGTTGGCACTTAAGTGATCCCTTTTGCTCCGATTTTGGCACTTAAGTGTACCTTTTGTAACTTTTGGCACTTAAGTGTCCTTTTGTGCCAACTTTTGGCACTCCAAAGGTCCGCACCTCGACCGCAGCATTTTAAAACAATATTGTCACAGTTGGGGACCTAGGCAGGATGATTCAGAGGTCTTCAAGTATTGGATCAAGGATCATAAGATCCTACAAATTTAACAATTTGAGGCCAATTTGTGAAGTTTTAACATATTTTTGCGCAATTAGATATATCAACATTAAAACAAGCACCTTACCAAAAAAAAAACATTAAAACAAGCAATAAAGTTCAAACATAGAAACACCGTCTGAAATCCTGCACTCCAACACCAAATGTTTCTCCGTTTTTCTTTGTGGACTCCTCTTTTCGTCTTTGGAGAAGGCCAATTTTCTCTTCTTAACATCCTCCGTCGCCTCCGATCTTCTTAATAAAGATTTTCCACCGGAACAAGAAAGTTTGTTAGGATTGACATCCTACTTAAGATTGATAAAAGTGTCTCAAGGATTGGACTGTGGATTGCGAGATCCTAAATATCACACAAACAATAGAAAAATCTGGGATAACCATTTGAAATTCATTAGTTATACCCATCATGTGACATTAATCTCCAAAATAGTGTGAATTTTAAGTGCATGATACATTTAGACTATATCGGCCAGGGCCACAGTGACATTGAGCCCCAACACTAGACTGATTCTGCTAATAGCCCGACTTCCACTGGGCCTTGATGGAGGAAGTGGTGGTTTGGGTGAAGGTGAACCCTCAAAACATCACTTGGCGAGGGAGAAGACACTTGGCTAGCAGAAGTTGGCGTTGCATGCTCTCATTTTGAAGAGTTTGAGTGGTTGAAGAAAAACAAATTAAATCAAGTAAAACTGCACAACAATAACTCAGCTCGGCCAAAGCACAACTAGTCATCAACATCAAGTATCAACCACAGTCGGAAAATCCCATCCATCCAACTAATTTCGTAGCCCATCTATCCACCATTCATTCAGCTCATACATCCAAAATTCACCAAACGAACTCTAGTTTAAGATTTGTCACGACCTCACCTCAGGTGCACCACCTAGGGTTTGGCTAATGGATTACTAAGCCTAAACTTAGCTCAGGCTCTCCCAAGCCCATACAAATTCGCGACTTAGGGTTTAAGTTTTTATTATGCAAATGATTTTTACTTGGAGTTGCCACTAATCTATTTTTTGGTGAGTCGATTAGAAACCCAAGTAAAGTAACGGGAGAATTACTTTACTTTTACGAACTAGAGACTATGGGATCGGGGACTTGATTACATTAGATTTCTCTAACGCCCTTTCGGTACATTTTCTCTTTTATTTAAAAAAAATGATTTGCAGGCAATTTGTGTTGATTTTAATTTACTCCCTAACGTGCAATGTGATCATGCGAGTGCGCAACTATTATCTAACACTCAATAAAGTAAAGCAATAAATTGCAAGGAAAATGAGGAAGTTACTTACCTTGAAGCTACGAAAGCGCCTATGATGTTAGCTTAAAAATTACATCAATGATCCTAGATATAATTTCTAATTAACATGCACTCATTCAAATATTTTTTTAAGGTTTTCACTTATTTAATGAAGCCTAAAACTACGTGCAATGCATGTGATGACGTACAAAAGTATCTAACTATAATAGCATGCAATGTGCAACCTAATATACAAACTATATGTCACGCGACAATAACTTAATCTAATGCTAGAAAATATTTAATGCAGCTATCCTAGTATGTCACGCATTTCAGCCCATCCCAAGATAGAAAATCAAAACAATCAAAAACCTGATCTAACGTCTCACGGCTCAATATTTTTTATTATTGAGAATTTTTTAACATGACACAACGACCTCACTCAATCAGAATATGCCAAATATTTCAAGGAAATCACATTAGCAATAAATGCATTGCAAATTAGGCAATTTTATATTAAGATAAGCGAACGGATTAGGAAATTACCTTAATGGTCTTTCTCTGGTTCTCACAAACGATCCGAGACGGTTTTCAATTACTAATGACAACACCTAACCCTGTTCCACAGGCACTAAAGATGTTTGGCTCTGTCAGTTCTCAATGAAGGGGCGGCAGTGTGAAATAAAGCAGCTTCGTTGTCGGACTCACGGTGAGACTTGTGGCCACGGGCTCACGATGTCCAACGAAGAGGCAACTCTACAATGGGCAAACGACCACGAGGTGAACTCTAGACTCGTCAAGCGGGTACGGAATTTCTCGGACGATGGGGCGTCGATGTCATGGACCACTGTGAAAAAAGAATTTTAATGAACTAATCCTTGGTCCTTTAACTAGACCAAGCAATCTCATGCAGAAAGGGACGAACTCCACCGCTCACTCACCCCTTTTGATTGAAATCAGGTTGGCTCCTTGCTGAGCATCTTCTCTTCATCGTCGTGAGTGCGTTGTTGACTATTTGCTGGACTACACGTTGAGGGAACCGGAGCCACGAAGACTAGACTTCGATACTCGCCGGCACTGGATTTGTTCGAGTTGATGTAGCGAAGTCTGGTGTCTCGTTAATGCTGGTTAGCGTCAGGATTTGACAGCGATCTCGACAAGAAGCAGCAATAGGGGCAGCGCTTGTGATTGGTCATTGCAGGGCATGCAGCTTGGTCAGATCTCAAAGATCCCCCCCGAAGAACACCCCTTTTTTCTCACTCTCTCTCGCTTTTCTCTCGCTGTGCCCTCTTCTCTCTCATGCACTATGTATTTTTTTTTTCTCTCCCTTTTAGTGTGTTTGGCCCCCTTTTTATAGGTAAGAGGACTATGTTATTTAAGGAAAAATGATAAATTTGCACATTGCATATTTAGCTCTTGTATCCCACATGCAATATTTTTTTAATATTTCATCCGACACCTTCCCTAAATATTGAAAGAATAATACGAATATTTTCGGGAACATTCTCATATTCCCTAGAATATTCTCATATTCCAGGGAACATTATCATTTTCCTGGGAATATTCTCATATTCCAACTCGTCACCCCTTAACGGGCCTAGCCAAATTCTTTTTCCTTGTGGGATTAGTCCAACTTGTTAAATTAAAGCTTAGAACCATCACTTGAAGCCCATCTGCCACAAGTCCAATGCAAATGCAATAATAAATGCTCCTAAAACTATATGCTATGCAATTACGAATGATCAATCAAAATTTAGGTGTCAACAAGATTCATACCCTGAATGATCACCAACACAAATCCTTCAACATGACTCCTTGCCGTTGTTTTTTCCATCCAACGTTCATCCCAATTCAATCTGTTCAACATCAGCAAACAACACGAGTAACTTGCTAGAAATCAAGTTGAGAAAAGAAAAAAAAATTCGGCTAGAAATAAAAAAACCCTCAATGTACTCAAACCTGTGAGAGAGGGGCTTCCGCACCCCCACCGCACTGCTGTGTCCAAGTTTTGGAGGGCCCGGAGGCGTGAATCACGTCGTCAAAGCTTGCGGAGGCTGATTCGAAGAGAAGATGCCTAAGAGACCGTCATGATTTGCCATCGTCCTTGTCATTGCATCGAAGCTCTTAAGGGCCCTAGACTCATGGAGATGTGCTTGCTGGTGACTAGACATGAGAGAGACTCTGATTGTGGGTGGTTGCGACAAGCAGTGCTTGCCGGTAATCACAGCGAGTCCCGACGGTCGCACGGCAGTGGTACTTGATGGTGGACGCTCGTGATCGTGAAGGAGAGTACGAGAGACACGTGGTTGTTATGAGTGAATAGAGAGAGGGCCTGCATGGTAACACTTCTGTTCCCGAGAACAATTTCTACTCAGAAATGATTCTTTTTTATTCTACTCCTGGAAACAATTTCTGAGCATTTAAAGGCGTTTGGTAATTATCCAAAATTTTTACTCTAGGAACAAAAATGCGTTTGGTAAAAATTTTAAATCTTTTGATTCTTTTAATTTGTAGTACTTTTTATGATAATTTTCTTTTTTTCCTTTTTCTTTTTCTTTTTTCTCCCATTCTTCCTCTTGGCCGCCACCGCCATTGGTGGTGGCTGGCGAGGTCCAACGAGCTCGCTAGAGCCTCACCCAGTTGCCACCAGCGAGGCTCGAGCTTGCCTAGGTGGCACAAGGCTGGACCTCGCCCTGGCCTAGCGAGGCCGAGCCTCACGCCAACCAGCGAGGTTCGAGCCTCGCCTAGCCCGGTGATGCTCCGACAAGTTTGCTAGACCTCACCCTGGCCTAGCGAGGTGCCGGCGGAGGCTCAAGGGCGATGATGGGGTGGGAGGAGGAAGAGGAAAAAGAAGAAGGAGAAGAAAGGGAAGGGAAAAAAAGAGAAGAGAGAAAAGAGAGAAAAAAAATTGATTCTCAGAATTGTTCCCGAGAGAGAGAAGCAACTTTTTTTTACTTATTGATTCTACTCCAAATCTATTTCCCAAAAAAAATTTGTTCCCGATAACAAAAAATTTACCAAACGCATTTCTGTTTCAAATTCGCTTCCTGGAACAAAATAACATAATCAATTGTTTCCAGGAGCGTTACTATGCAGGCCCAGAGAGGTTGATGAGGAGGGAACGGGCTTTTTCTTTTTATTTCTTAATAAATATATAAGATTTTAGGTTTTTTTTCTACATATATTTTGAAGCCTGAATTAGAATTAAATTCTTTCCCGAGGGCCCGGCCTCGGCCCATAAGCATCCCAAAATTTCAGGTCAATCCAAATTTTTCAAGAAAATTTCCATTGTAGTTAGGTCCTTTTTTTTTTTAAGAAATGACTCATATAGTGAATTTTATCTCAAATAAGAGTATGAAATAACTAATTTTAAATACTAGTACAAACTGAGATCATACTATGCATTCATTTTGCGGAAAATGAATGATTTGGGACATTTTCCAAAATAATAATTGCTTATATCTTCTAGAAAAATAAATGAATCGAAAATTTTTTCATCTTCCATAAAAATAGTTAGGTATATATTATTATCGATGATAAAAATATTATTCGTTGACTAAGGGCCTATTTGGTAACGATTCTACTTTTATGAACAATTTCTGATCAGAAATGATTTTTTTTATTCTACTCCCAAAAATAATTTATGAGTATTTAAGGTGTTTGATAAACTGTTTAAAATTTTTATTCCGGGAATAGAAACGCGTTTGGTAATAGTTTTTTAATTTTTTTATTCTTTTAATTTTTAATACTTTTTGTTATAATTTTGTTATAATTTTATTTTTTCTTTTTCTTTTTCCCTTCTCTCCTTCTTCCTCTCGGTCACTACCACTAGTGGTAGCTGGCGAGTGGCCAGGCGAGGCCCAACCTCGCCTAGGTGGCGCGAGGCCGAGCCTCTCCGGTGGCTGGGTGAGGCTTGACCTCACCTAGGCGACGCGAGGCCGAGCCTCTCCAATTGCCAAGCGATGCTCGCCTCCCCAGATCTGGGTGAGGCAAGGCTCACCTAGCCATCGGCAAGGTTCGGCCTCGCCAGCCACGTTGCATGGGCAAGCTCGAGCCTCACAGTTGGCCAGGCAAGCCTCCAGCGAGCTTGCCAGACTTCACCCTAGCCTGACGGAGCTCCGGCGAGCTAGCTTGACCTCGCCCGGCCACTCGCCAGTGGCGGCCTAGAGGCGGTGATAGGGTGGTAGTGGGTTGGGAGGAGGAAGAGGAAGAAGAAGAAGAAGAAGAAGAAGAAAGGGAAGGGAAAAAAGAAAAAAGAGAGGAAAAAATTGATTCTCAAAATTGTTCCAGGGAGCGAGAAGCAACTTTTCTTTTATTCTCAATTCTATTTTAAATCTATTCCCAAGAATAAATTTGTTCCTAGGAACAAAAAGCTTATCAAATGCATTTCTATTCCAAATCTATTCCTGAGAACAAAAGAACAGAATCAATTGTTCTCGGGAGTGTTACCAAACATGCCCTAATTTTTCCAAAAGATATAAGCAATTATTTTTCAGAAAATATTTTTCAAATCACTCATTTTCTATGAAACGAATGTATCATAATTTTTAAATAAGAAACTAAAGTGTTCAATTTAGTTTCAAACAAGGACAAAAACCCATTGGTTGCTTATGACCCACCGAAAAAAAAAAAAAAAGACCTCATCGCTTACCGAAATCTTTATCGGGCGACTTGCATATGCAGCCCATGATCTTATTCCAACAGCAAAGCGGCAACATTTGGGGCAAATATTTTTTTAGATTTGCTACTTTGACCAAATTCGGAAACATTGAAGAAGCCCCAAGTGGAAGCTAGGTTCTTCAAAGGTTATTTTAAGTGCAATTTTCCTACTAATATCATTGACGTGGCTTCTCCTTTTTTGTCATATCTGTCATATTTAGCTCCATGATGTTGGAGTCGAAAGAATTACACGAGTCACATGTACAAACTGATTAGTGGGCTCGAGCACTTATTTGTGAAAGATAATGAATTTGAGTTTGATCGCATACTCACCGGTGTAGAGATTTATATTATATTTATAATATGTACATGAGTGGAAAAATCACAATCAAAAAATTTTTACAAAATATAAGAAGCTACAGCATTATCACAATTGTGAAAGATTTGCTCTATCAATAGAATCTCACAAATCATGGAAGATTGGCCGAATAAGCACAGATTGTGGAAGATGCCCTATCTTGGGAGATTTGCTTTATCACCCCCTCAAGTGAAACGGTAGTGGAGTCATTATGAGTGTCACTACCCCAATCCAGAGTTTGAGCTGCATGTTATTTTTGCGATATCCTAAGCTTGTCGCCGACCCGATTCATTTTATCTTATTTATATACACATGTAGAAGCATTTACATATAAAACCCCAATAAATATCACTGGAAGAATATGGGAAGTATGTATACAAACACTACTATTTTTCATTAGTAGTTTTCATACACAAACTAACTTTCTACTTGGGCCTATTTTACATTATGCAAGAGGTAAAGGTAATACCTATCTCTGCTACAACTGCGACTGCCAAAATTGGGAACCCTTCCCGTTACTAGTTGGTACTACGAACTAGAGTCCATCCCGTCAGACGTTGTCCCACCACTTAAGTTCGTTGGCCCCTTAAAACCATGAAGGGGATCAATAAAATCCCCGTTAGACCAAACATACCAAGCCTTGTAACAATGAGGGACCAACTCAACCCGTCCCTCATTAACCCAAACGATTATGGTATACTTCCGATACGTTATTCCTGCTTCAGCATGTATAACATCTATAGTTGACCCTTCTATCTTTATAGGGAGACCCTTCTATCTTTATAGGGAGACCAAAACATACAGAAGGCAGGCTAGCATACCTACGAACCTGTAAAAATAAAGGGGTGAGTTTGAAGAACTCAATAAGTAAAACCCCTAACTATCGGCTAGTAAGACATTTCTTTATCAAAGACTAGCCAAAACAACTCATGCAAATAGTGTCGATGACAAATCAATTGCAAATTCATATGCTATGCCATGACTATGTGCAAGAGTTTCACTTACTCACCTATTGGCTAACACATAGACATATACAATCTAGACTTGAGTATAATCGGCACTTGTGTAAATTACTTAGCATTGTCCTGGCTCAACCAGGCTCTTTCAACTCAACCAAGGCTACCAGCTTCTTGCTGAGCTTCTTGGCTCAACTAAGGCATCTCAGCTTAACTAAGGCTTCTCAAGGCTAGCTTCCCGAGGCTTTCGAGCTTAACTTCGGCATCCCGTTGTGAGAGCATCGTTGTTCTCATCCTTTTATTGAGTGGTCATACAAATGCATTATATATGCCGGTTCTTGTCTTTATCTTTAGTTGACTCATTCATGGCTCAACAAGGACGTGCTCATACATAATCATGTGTGACATGCTTTCTATGACCCGATTCTAATGATGTCGTAAATGGCCTTAAGTCTGAGGTTTAGCTAGACCTCGCACCAATCCAAGACATAAGCTCGGTACATTTTGATGCCAACCAAGATTTTGTGGCTTTAATGATTTTCATACCAAACGAGACTAGGATCCGGCATGCCTCAATGCCAATCCAAGACCTCATGGCCTTGGGCGATCCTTGTGCGCACAAGACTTGAGTTCCGAATATTTCATTACTAACTCAAGTCTTGTGGCCCTAGACATTCCCGACTTGCGTTGAACAAGAGCCACGAACCTTGGTATCATTCGAGTCGTGAAAGACTTAAGCACATGTACAAGATTCATGTACAAGCTAACATATATGTAATCTTCCATACAAATCACGATTTGTCAATCGAGTGCTGTCTAGACTTATGTTGACAAACTTCGCAAAACAAAGTAAACAACTTGCCGAGGAGAGAGAGACACATGAAAGGAGGAGAGGGAGGGTAGTGGTGAGGATGCCTAAAGAGGGGGGGGGGAGAGAGAGAGAGCATCCAATGGAGAGAAAAGTGCAGAGGAGGCCAAAGTGGTGAGAAATGAGGAGAGTTCCTCCTAGTTATAGTTCCTAGCCTCATAATTACCAAACTAAGCGGTCCAATCATTCTTTTCAAAATGGCTCGCCTAACTTGTTTAGGTGGCAAGCCTATTTAACTAAATATCTTGCTTAAAAAATGAGTTGGCACCCATATTCGGTCTTATTTGGCTTATTTGGCAACCTAGACCCTAGTTGTCATTATTGGAGGCTCACTTCTAATATTTTTTATTAGACCACATAGGCATCCACATTTATGAACATTAAATGTAACTTGAAGAAGATAGGGCCTATTTTCAACTCGATACCTAGGCTTTATAGGTTAATGATGAGTGTGTCAGGTGTCCAATTCCAATTGGCCTATGTGTGCGGCGATTCTTTTCTTGGTCGCCTAGGAGAATCTTTGACCAATTATTGTCAAATGTTTGACTAGAACACCTCATGGCACAACTCATCTTCTTCATTAAATAAGGGTTCTAGAAACTTATTCCCCTTTTGTCTCTTTCTCTATAATAAGGCGGTCCAAAAAAATCCATCAATTATATTGGTTCCAAGACTGAAAGAAGGATTATTTAGTGCTCCTTGAAAAATCGATTCTCATGCGCCCAAGGTTCAGGCCATCATGCCCCTTGAAAGCCCAAACCATCATCTTAGACAATTGGTCAGCCTTGGAGGGTCAACCCACTAGTCGACACAATGGCCGACCCTGTGGTCGATACGACCAAGTCTGTCCAAGTTCAAGACTGGCCCTCGAGCCAGTCTCTAGGCCTGATGCCAAGTCTGCCGTAATTGTTTCTCTATTCTTAGTCCTTAGTTCAATGGTCGATTCAAGGATAACCCTAAGGTTATCCATGGCCTAGCACTAAGTCAATACACTCATGGACCTTAGAATTAGTGACGGAATCACTAAGTCTATCTCGGGGCTCATTTTGATCGGCGTAGGATCCATCACATGGTTTCATGGTCGATGCATGACAGATCCACAATCAAACATGACCAATTCGAGATTCCCTTCCGGTCACTAAGAATAAAATAGGGAATAATACATTTTTTGTCGGAACATGATCTCATTTGATCAAGTCAGATCATCCGTGTGTCAGTACATAGCCGAGCGGAATCACCTAAGGCCAGGCATGACCGATTAAGATTGACCCATGACCATCCACCAATCCATGTCGGTCCCTGACCATCCCATTGGTCAATTCTCATAATTCAAAAGTTATCTTATGAGCTAGTGATCCGATCCCACTTGTATAGTCGATGGCTAGTTCATGGCCAACACCTTGGCCAGTTCATGGCAGGTCGGTCAGTCGGACCATAACCAATCTTTAATTCCTTATTGATCGATCTCGTGATTAATGGTCCATGGTCAATCTATTTAGGACCTCATGGTTGTTTCTTATGAGGTAGGAATCGAGAGTGTTACAATTCTCCCCCTCTAAAAAAAATTTGCATCCCCAAAATTTCATAACGTACATGTTCATTCATAACGTACATGTTCATTCAAAAAGATGCGAGTACTTGCCTCATAACCTTTTCACTTTTCCATGTGGCCTTTTCTATTCCAAGGTGTTGCCGTAGGATCTTGACTAGGTGAATGGCCTTACTTATTATCACTTGCTCACATTCTTCACGATCTACACTGATTCCTCAACATACGACCCTCGATCGTCTATTTCGATCTCTTCGAAGTTTAATAGAGGTGCCAAATCAGGCTCATAATTTCTTAACATGGATACATGAAGTATATCATGTATTTGAGCAAGTTTTGGCGACAATGCCAACCGATAGGCCATATTCCTAATCCTTTCTAAGATTTCAAAAGGTCCTATGTACTATGGACTCAACTTACCTTTCTCTTCAAAACGGAACATACCTTTCAATGGAGATACCTTAAGGAACACATGTTTTCCTAGTTGGAATTCTAGAGGCTTTCATCTCTTGTCGGCATAACTCTTTTGTCTACTTTGGGCAATCTTAGATTATATTCTTACTTATATGAATGGTATTTGCCATAGATTGGGTTGACTCGAGATCAATGATCTTCCTTTCCTCGACCCCATTCCATTTGACTGGAGTTTCTATAAGCTCGACTATACAATGCCTTAAACAAAACCATGCCATTACTTTACCGTTAACTGTTGTTATGAGCAGATTCGGCAAAGTAGAGGTGTTCTTTCCAACTTTCACTGAAGTCAACCACATAAGCTTGTAATAGGTCATCCAATGATTTGAATGGTTCATTCTGCTTGACCTTTCGTCTACGACAATGCTAAAAAAAATTTGTAGCCATTTTTTACATGATCACATTTCCGCTATGCACTCTGATAATCACTATTCTTTTATTATGATATCAAAAGCATACACAACCAACATGACTAGGTCCATTAATTCTGTCTACTTATAATAACTAAACATCCTTGCATTCTATGGTAGCCAGTATTTCAATTTGTAACAACGGTCTTAAAAATTTTCCACTTCCCATTGAGTAAATGTATACACTCTTCCTTGAGCTAGAGGATGATTACCTTGTGGTAGAGCTCTATTCTACAACATCACTTGTGTTTATTGATGCAGCATCATTTGTTGCCTTTGTGGACAATTTCTTAGTATGTGGCCTTACCAACCACAACCATAGCAAACTCCTGTTTGAGCCAAGTATGGAGTGTTGCCTTGCTACTTCTCGCAGCAATGACATATCTCATTCGAGACTGAAGTTTTCCTCTATGCATCAGCCTCTTATCATAGTATTAATTATCTTGAGAGGTCAAATAAAGAGGCTTCCCTTGATAATTTGCAATAGCAACTCACTCCAAAAAATCTTTCTCCATCAACTGCGCTCGTTCATATAATTAATTGTAATCCTTAAGATTCAACAATACCTGTTGACTTCGAATCTCAGGTTTTAAATCGTCTCGGAAACTTTTGGCTTGATCCGGCAGATCTTCGATCAATCAAGGGGCATACTTCAACAACTCCGCAAATTTGGCCTTGTATTGATCAACTATTATATTCCGTTGTTGGAGTTGCATAAACTTAGCCATCTTTCTATCTTGAGCACACTTTGAGGAATATTTGCCATTGTAGGCTTGGATAAAAGCATCCCAAGTCATTGGACTATCTTTAGGAAACACAATTTCTTTGGTAGCCTTCTGCTAGTGATTGGCGTTACCTTGAAGTTGGCACTCTGCCAATATCACCTTGTCTTCATCTAAACACTTCAAGAGAGCAAAATTCTTTTTTAGTATCACAATCCAAGACTCAACCTCCCCAAGGTCCCCGGTTCCAGTAAACTTTGGAGGTTTCAATTTCAAAAATTGTTCAACCAGTCCATGCTTTGGACGATTACCATTTCCATTCTTGTTAGAGACTATTGAGGCATTGGTGGAAGTAGAGCCTAATTGCTGAGCCTACTACTCCATTAGGCTTCCAATAGTCATCAAAGCTTGCAAAATCCCATCCAGTCAAGGGTTATCTTTCAACTTTCCTTTCAAACTTGACTGGTCTTGAGTCAATTTCCCTCTCATTATCATATGATCCTCATTACTCATGTTAGCTGCCAGAGGGTACAACTACAGAATCCTAAGGAAAGATTCTTTTTCAAACATAACCAAAAGTTAGTGCTTACAACTATCATCAGAGGAAGAACTACCAAACAAGAAATCACATACATAAATATTCTTCCTAACTTACTATCACAGACTCCTAGTGTATCTTACGACTCTTGGTAATAACCTTTGCTCTGATATCAAAAATTGTCACGACCCCCATTAAGGGTCCAAGCTGCAAGTTATTCTTGTGATATCCTAGGCTTGTCACCGACTTGATTCATTTTATCTCATTTATATACACATATGGAAGCATTTACATATAAAACCTCAACAAACATTACTAGATCAACATGGAATTATGTATACAACACGCTATTATTTGTCATTAGCAATTTTCATGTACAAACTTTCTTCTTAAGGGCCCGTTTTACATGATGCAAGAGGCTAGAGTAATCCCTATCTTTGCTATAGCTGCGGTTGCCAATATTGGGAAACCTTCCTGTTACTAGCTAGTACCATGGATAGAGTCCATCTCATCAGACATTGTTCCACCACTTGGGTTCATCAGCCTCTTAAAATCACGAAGGAGATTAATAAAATCCCCACCAAACCAAACATAACAAGCTTCGTAACGGTGAATAACCAATTCAAATCGTCCCTCATTGACTTAAACAGTAGTGTTATACTTCCAATACTTCATTCCTGCTTCAGCATGTATAACATCTATAATTGACCTTTTTATCTTTATAGGGAGACCAAAACGTACAGAAGGTAGGCCAGCCATACCTACAAACCTATAAAGGTAAAGAGATGAGTTTTGGGAACTCAGTAAGTAAAAGCCTAACTGTCGGCTAGTAATATATTTCTTCATAAAAGACTAGCCAAAACAACTCATAAAAACAATGTTGATGGCAAATCATTTGCAAATTCATATGCAAGAGTTTCACTTACTCACCCGTCAGCTAACACATAGACACATACAACCCATACTTGAGCATAATTGGCACTTGTGTGGATCACTTAGCATTGTCCAAGCTCAACCAAGCCCTCTCAGCTCAACTAAGGCTTCCAACTTCTTGATGGGTTTCCCGGTTCAACTAGGACATCTCAACTCAATCGAGGCTTCTCGAGCTAGCTTCTTGAGGCTTTCGGGCTTAACTCGGACATCCCATTGCAGGGACATTGTCGTTCTCATCCTTTTATGGAGTGACCATACAAATGTATCACATATGCCGGTTCTTGTCTTTACTTTTAGCCGACTCATTCATGGCTCAACAAAGATGTGCTCATGCATAATCATGTGTGCTGTGCTTTTTATGACCCGATTCTAATGATGCCGTAAATGGCCTTAAGTTTGAGGTTTTGCTCAACTGTCAAGTATCAAGAACCTTGCACCAATCCAAGACATGAGCTCAATACACTTCAATGCTAGCCAAGACTTTGCAGCTTTAATGATCCCTATGCCAAATGGGACTAGGATCAAGTACGCTTCAATGTCAATCAAAGACCTCGCGACCTTGGGCAATCCTTTTGACGCACAAGACTTGAGTTCTGAATATATCATTACTGACTCAAGCTTTATGGCCTAGACATTCTTGACTTGCGTTGAACACAAGCCATGGACCTTGGCGTCATTCTAGTCATGAAAGACTTAAGCACATGCATAAAATTTATGTATAAAGCCAACATATACATAATCTCCCATACAAATCACGGTTTGTCAAGAGAGTGTCGTCTAGACTTAATGATGACAATGGCAATACTAAGGAGAAGTAAGAGATTCTATTTATCTTGATAAACCTCGCAAAACAAAGTAAACAACTTGCCGGGGAGAGAGAGATACACAAATGGAGGAGAGGGAGGGTGGTGGTGAAGACACCTAAAGAGGAGAGAAAAGAGAGAGAGAGAGAGAGAGAGAGAGAGAGAGAGAGAGAGAGAGAGAGAGAGAGCATCCAATAGAGAGAAAGGTGAAGAGAAGGCCAAAGTGGTGAGAAATGAAGAGAGCTCCTCCTATTTATAGTTCCTGGCCTCGTGATTACCAAACTAAGCAGTCTAATCATTCTTTTCCAAATGGCACACCTAACTTGCTTAGGTGGTAGGCCTATTTAACTAACTATTTTCCCTAAAGAACTAGTTAGCATGCCTATTCTATCTTATTTGGCAATCTAGAACCTATCTATCATCATTGGAGGCTCACTTATCATTTTGTTATTGGACCACAAAGAAATTCGCATTTATGAACATTAAATGTAACTTGAAGAAGTAGTGCCTATTTTGCCAACTCGATACTCAGGTTTCATAGGTTAATGATGAGTGCTTCAGCTGTCCAATTCAAATTGGTCCATGTGTATATCGATTCTTTTCTTGGCCGCCAAGGAGAATCTTTGACCCATTATTGCCAAATCTTTGACTAGAACACTTCATGGCACAACTCATCCTCTTCATTAATAAGGGTTCTAGAGACTTCTTCCTCTTTTATCTTTTTCTCCATAATAAGGCAGTCCAAAGAAATCCATCAATTAAATTAGTTCTAAGGCCGAAAGATAGATTACCTAGTGTACTCTAAAAAACTGATTTTCATGCGCCCGAGGTTTAAGCCATCTTGCCCATTGAATGCCAAATCGTCATCTTGGATGATCAGTTGGCCTTAGAGGGTCGACCCACTGGTCAACACAATGGCCGGCCCTGTGATTGGCACAGTTGAGTCCGTCTAGGTCCAGGACTAGTCCTCAAGTTGGTTCATAGGCCTCAGTTGAGCCTGCCCCAACTGTTTCCCTATTCTTGGTCGTTAGTTCAATAGTTTGTTCAAGGATAATCATAAGGCTATCCATGGCCTAACACTAAGCCAAGGCACTCATGGACCTTAGAATTAGTGACGAAATCACTTGGTCTATCCCAGGAGCTCATTCCGATCAGCGCTCGATCCATTACATGGTTTCGTGACCGATGTATAACCGATCCACAATTGAACATCACCAATTCGAGATTCATTTCTAATCACTAATAATTAAATAGGAAATGATATATTTTTTGTCGGAACACGATCGACTTTTGGTCAAGTTGGATTGTCTATGTATCGGTACATAGTCGGGCGGAATCACCCGCAGCCGAGCATGACCGATCAAGATCGACCCATGACCATCCGTTGATCCATGTCAAGCCATGACCATCCCATGATCAATTCTTGTGATCCAAAAGTCATCTCATGAGCTAGTGATCCAATCCCACTTGTATGGTCGATGGCCAGTTCACAACCAACACTTTGGCTAGTTCATGGTCGGCCGGTCGGTCAGACCATAACCAATCATTGATTCCTTACCAATCGATCCCATGATCTATAGTCTATGGTCGATCTATTCGGGACCTTATGGCCATTCCTTATGGGGTCGAAATCGAAGTCTTACAATGAGCTTGTCATGTAAATTTAGAAATCAAGATTTGGATAAAAGCTTTGTTATGACATCAGCCATTTATGCTTGTGTAGGAATAAATCGAACTTCCAACTACTTCGTGCTGATTAAATCACGAACGAAATGATAGTCGATTTCCATGTGCTTGGTTCGTGAATGGAAGATAGGATTTGCGGCCAGATATATTACCCCTACATTATCACAAAGAACAAGTGGTGACCAGCAGAAAGTGTATCAAAGATCTCGGAAGAGTTGTAATAGCCATAGTAATTCAAAGGCTGCATTAGCCACCCCTTTATATGCCGATTCAATGCGATGATCGATGAGAGAATGATGATAGTGATCAAATAAGTTATTCACACATAATAGTAATTGCTACCATAATTATAGTGGTAAGATATCTCAATTTCTCTAAACCGGTCAACGCCAGATTGATAGTGTGTCTGAACAAGAGGCTCAACATTTGTAGGGCTAGAATTGAAGAACGTCAAAACTAGCATTATTAGGAGATCAAATTTTCAAGTTAGAATCTGAAAAACATCAAAATCAATGTCGCGAGGATATTAGGCTTCATGGTTAGAATATAAAGAACATCAAAACCAAAGTTTTTTAGCATAGTACAAGGGCAATATGATTAGCCTCTTTATCTCTTTCATATGCTTCTTATTAAAATGTACAAAAAATGTCAAGAAGATATGTGTATGAGCACTTTTACTTCCATTGCAAATCATTTTTGATTTAATTATCTATCGCATGTTTATATTTTTGAAACAAAAGCCCAACACTAATCTCCAAGGTTGATTAATTTGGCCAGCAACCTATCTCCAGTTTCGAAGTTCTTGATTCAAGTTCCGTGTAAATTTCGGCCAAATTTCCACAATTCTTTGAATTGTAATCCACTTTGTCCAAATTACGGCCAACTAACGCAATCTTGGAATCTCATTCCAACAACCTTGGAGTTAAGACCAGCTCTCAAGATCTAATTTGCATGCACGTGGGGTCGATCCTAAAAATTCTAGAGACGGGACTCTTGTGTAGGGGTGAGCACAGTTCCCGGTTTTAGGGAGTCCGATTCTGATTCCCGGTTCCTCATTTTTTGCAACCAGAACCAGAACCAGAACCGATCCACTCCAGCCTCCCTCCTTCCCAAAAAATCCCCAATTTCTAACCCTAATTTTCCCCCCATTTCTCAATTCTCAGGTTTCTCTCTTCCCTCTCTCCCTGACGCCTCACTTCTTGCTACCCTCGACCTACTCGCCACTCACCAGTTGTCACCATCAACGCTCTTGGCTTCTCGCCGCCGACCGCTAGTCGCCCCAGACGCTCGTGGCTCCTTGTCGCCCACCGCTTGTTGCCCTTGAAGTTGATGCTCATGGCTCCTCTCTGCCCACCACTCATCCATTGTCGCCGTTGACGCTCCTAGCTCCTCACCGCCCGCCGCTCGTCGACCTGGACAATCGTGGCTCCCTGCTGCTTGTCGATCGTTACCCTCGACGCTCGTGGCTGGTTCTGCTCGAGGGAGAGAGTGGAGGAGGAGGAGGGACGAGAGGATGAGCGGAGGAGCTTAGTGAGTGGCACTGCCACGAGAGGGCAACGATCGACTGGGGCTGCGAGCTCGAAGTCATTGGATTTGTACAGGAACAGGATACTGCAGAGGGATTTTGAGGCGGGGTTCTATGTGAACCATTTTGTGAAGGATTTTGGGATATGCTTGAAGGAATGTGAGAGGATGGGGCTCGCATTGCCTGGCTTGGCGCTCGCTCAGCAACTTTAGTTGTCGATGAGGTTTTCCAATATCACATTATAGAATATCTTGTATGTTAACATATGCTTATCATTTTTCTCCCTGCTGTGCTGTGCTTTAGTGTAGTTTTATCTGTAGCTGTTTAAAACTTGTGACACCAATTATTCTCAAAAGCTCCAGAGAGTTATGGAAAAGGGAAGCATGGTGTTTAACCAGTAGCTGAACAGTCGCAGTCATGTTTCCAAGAGTATCATTGACATATGTTAGTATTGAGATTTTCCCACTGCTTACAGTTCTCTCTCTCTCTTGTAAAACTTTTGTTTTCTAAAGACACATTTGCAATTTTCAACGGTAAGACTTGAAGAATGGAGAATCAAACGGAGAGATACAGAGGAGTGGATGTGGCATTGTCAACTACCTCCAGAACTGCAAGAACGTGTCTGCCGATTTGTTCAGTACAATTGGATCGCCACTAGAGGTGTCGATGAGGAGACCATTTTAAAATCCTTACCTCTTGATCTTCGATGCCAGATTCAAAGGCATCTTTGTCTAGCGCTTGTTCGCCGTGTAAGATATCTCAATTATTGCATTTGACATTTGAAAGCATAAGTTTTTTGAAGAAAAATAATCTAAAGTCAGGTTTTTATCATGGTTTGCCGGAACTTTTATCATACTGTTGGAATGTTTTGTATTGTAATTTGTAGCACCAAGTCCAGTACATTAACTTTATGCAAATGATATTTAAAATAGCATCATTTGCTATATACCAACAGTTACATTTGCTGCTATTGTATTGGTGCTGTAAGAGGAGTGGATTTCTATGGCTGGCCGTTGAATGGAGAATTATGTGCTTCTATTTTCCAAATGTATGATAGACGACTCGGGAAAGGTTGGGATTAATATGTTATCAGGATTCGCGAGACAAAGCCGAGTATTTGTCAAATGATTTGTCACTTTGACTTTGTCCTCACCATTTCATTGCAATTTGATGGTCACCATGGTAACTCTCTGGATTCATAACAATTTATGAGTTGTATAGCAATACATGAAAAGGATAATAGTATAACTGTTATGGATCTTCTGTTGAGCTCTTGGCTTTCACTTTTGGATGCGGTAGCTAAACTTGTTTACTGTCTAGGAAACAAAGTAGTTTATGATTTGTTTGGGTAGGAAGGGAAATAGATTGTGGTATTCACGTTTGGAATTTGAGATAAGAGCATTTTCTATGGGAAAATTTTCCATTATAGTAACGCACGGTTCCTGGTTCCTCTTTTTTCGGAACCAGAATCGGAACCAGCTCCACTTAAATGAAATAAATAAAAAAAGAACCTATTGGACCCTGGAACCTGTGAGAGGGTAGGTTCTAGGTTCCAGATTTCAACAGGTAGGTTCCAGGTTCTAAAAAATGAAAAACCTATACCAGAGGGTAGGTTCCAGGTTCCAAGCAGAACCTGTAAGGAACTTGGAACTTGGAACCTGGAACCGCTCACCCCCACTCTTGTGGGGTCTATCCTAAAAATTCAATAGAGTTCAGGCACCTCACCTCTGAATTCTAGTTCGTCTTGCTTGCCAGGCCTTATATCAGGCTGATAATATTCATAGCGAAGCCCCTGATTCATTTGATCCGAAATGCTATTTCTATACCTAAATGTCCATAATATCTAAAAGTAGAGAGATATAGCAAGAAATGTGAGCGCAGAACTAGTCAGAACTGATGTTTCGATTTAGGGGTCCAATTCTATTGATATCGACAAATTCAATCTCCAGTTTTCCTACGAAAGAAAGCCTTCAGGCAAAAATTTTGGGGTTAACAATTGAGATAGTAAATTAAGTACTAGAAACATTTCTTATAGATATCAAATTATTTTTAATTTTTCAAAAAAAATTATAAGAATGAATTGATATGCATTGGTATTTTTTCAGATATTACTACCATAGCTTTGGATATGTTGCCATGTAAAGAAGTACAAACATAAAACGGCACCGCAATTATCCAAGAAATGGACAGTTGGGAATCATGAGTAGCTTCCATTAAATTGAACTCTTTATAGAATGTAAAATTATTAGGCAAACCTAGTACATTTTCTTCAGTTTTCACCCGTATGAATTGCAAAAGAATCAAAGTTGTAAGGACCCGGGCTCCCATTGTACATATATTGTCCACTTTGGGCCGAGGCCCGCACGACTTTAAAATGCGTATATATAGTTAAAGAATCCAAGTGCTTATAAACTAACCCAAGACTCCCTCTCTAAGCGATGTGGGACAAGAAACATGTCCCTCCTACGCACATTCGGAGACTCCGCCCCATGCACCGTTGCTTGGGCCGTCACATTTTCCTCCCCTTCGGGAAGGGCGTCCTCGTTGGGCACAGGACCCACCTCCATGGCAATCCTATGGCCTCACATGCGATTGGGAGTAAAGGACTCAAGATTACTACTGTGTAATATTGTCCGTTTTAGGCCGAAACCTGCACGACTTTAAAAGTCGTTGTCTAGGGAAAGGGGCCCAACACAATATTGTCCTCTTTGGTGACACAGCAACATGCTGGGACCCACCTCCATGGCCATCCCCCACCTACTGGCTCCTTAAGGCTTTGTTTTCAAAGCAGCGCAGCGGAAACAACTCTACTATGAAACGCGTTACACAGAATAGAGAACCCAAGCCTTATAAACTAGCCCGAGACTCTCCCCCTAAGCGATGTGGGACAAGAGACATGTCCCTCCCTCCCCTGCACACGTCCGAGAACTGAGACACAGACGCACCGCCATCCCTCCTCCCTGCGCACCGTCGCTTGGACCANTTCCTAGCACAATGTCCTCGTTGTGGCCCCATACGCAATCGGGAGTCGGCTCTGATACCATTTGTAAAGACTCAGGCTCCCACTATACATATGTTGTCCGCTTTGGACCAAGACCTGTACGGCTTTAAAATGCATAAATACAGTTAAAGAACTCAAGTGCTTATAAACTAGCCTAGGACTCCCCCCCTAAACGATGTGGGACAAGAGACATGTCCCCCCCTGTGCACATCCGAGGACTCCGCCCCATGCACCGTCACTTGGACTGTCACAAAAGTCATTATTGAGTCAAAGGTAAATCATTTTATATTTGATCAAATTTTTCCACAAGGACTTTGACTGCAAATTTATAAGGCATCTTTGATAAACAGTTTCTTCAATGTACAGCTAGAAAGCTAATGGAACCCACCAACAAACTAAACTTTAGGAAATTCATTTCAGTTACATCACATATTCGTGTTGAAAACCGATCATTCATATCAACATCATCCCTAAATTGAAGGCATGGTTGTTGTAAGAAATAAAAGAGAAGATTCATGCTATATCAACGTCATCCCTGAATAGAAGGCATGGTTGTTGTAAGAAATACAAGTGAAGATTCATGCTTATGAAGCGCAATGACAAGTCAACAGGAACTTCAAACTTCATTATTTTCGCGGAAAATGTAACATTTCTAAAAAGCCATTTTTAAAGAAAATGACAATATTTTTAGATGTACAGTTAAAATCACTAGAAAATATTTTCCACCGCTAGGTAATAAAATATCAATTTGATTTTCTCCATCTACTCCTTTTATTATTTTATTTTATTTTATTTTTTAAATCAATTTTTAAATTTTAAATTTTCTTCCTTTCTTTCTATTTTTTCCTTTTTCTTTTTTATTTTCTTTTTTTTCCTCCTTCGTCTTCTTTGGCTGATCATCGACCATGGTGATGGTTGGTGACTAGCCAAAGGCAAGATGAGCTTGAGCTTGTGACAAGGTTTGTGGTCGCCAATTGGGGAAGCTTGACGCTGACACTTGTCGATCTAGCGAGTGGCTAGTTCAAGCTCACCAATCTAGTGAATGCTAAGCTTGCCTGTGCCTGGTCTCCGGCCATTGCCATGGCCTATGACTAGCTAAGAAAGAAGTAAAAAAATTTTAAAAAAAATAAAAAGAATGAAAATTTTGATTTTAAAAATATATATAAAAAAAAAGAAGAGAGAGGCTAGTAAGGGTGTGAGATTAGAGAAAGGAAAATGTTTTCCCTTGCTTGAAAAGCAGAAAGCGTATTTCCCTATTTGAGAAGATATTTTTTGTTAATGAAAAATATTTTCCTAGGTTAGTTCATTTTCCATGAAACAAACGTCCAAAAATCGGACATTTTTAGGCAAACCTAGTACATTTTCTTCAGTTTTTACCCGTATGAATTGCAAAAGAATCAAAATTGTAAGGACCCGAACTCTCACTGTACATATATTGTCCACTTTGGGCCAAGACCCGCACAACTTTAAAATGCGTATATAGTTAAAGAATCCAAGTGCTTATAAACTAGTTCAAGACTCCTCCCCTAAGTGATGTGGGACAAGAAACATGTCCCCCCTGCACACGTCCGGAGACTCCACCCCGCGAACCGTCGCCTGGGCAGTCACATTCTCCTCCCCTTCGGGAACGGCGTCCTCGCTGGGCACAGGACCCACCTCCATGGCCATCCTATGGCCCCACATGTAGTTGGGAGTAAAGGACTCAGGACTACTACTATGTAATATTGTCCGTTTTGGTCCAAGACCCGCACGGCTTTAAAATGCATTATCTGGAGAAGGGGCCCAGCACAATATTATCCTCTTTGGTGACACAGTGGCATGCCGAGACCCACCTCCATGGCCATCCCCCACCTACTGGCCCCTCCCTCCCCTGCACACATCCGAGGACCGAGGCGTGAACGCACCGCCATCCCTCCTCCCTGCGGACCATCGCCTAGGCCGTCACATTCTCCCCCCTCCTGGCACAGCGTCCTCATTGTGGCCCCACACGCAGTCAGGAGTCGGCTTTGATACCATTTGTAAGGACTTGGGCTCCCACTATACATATATTGTTCACTTTGGACCAAGGCCCACATGACTTTAAAACGCGTATATATAGTTAAAGAACCTGAGTGCTTATAAACTAACCCAAGACTCCCCCCCTAAGTGATGTGGAATAAGAGACATGTCCCTCTTGCGCACGTCCAGGGACTCCGCCCATGCACCGTCGCCTGGACCGTCACAAAAGTCATTATTGAGTCAAAGGTAAATCATTTTATATTTGATCAAATTTTTCCACAAGGACTTTGACTGCAAATTTATAAGGCATCTTTGCTAAACAATTTCTTCAATGTACAACTAGAAAGCTAATGGAACCCACCAACAAACTAAACTTTAGGAAATTCGTTTCAGCTACATCACATATTCGTGTTGAAAACCGATCATTCATATCAACATCATCTCTTGTAAGAAATACAAGAGAAGATTCATGCTATATCAATGTCATCCCTGAATAGAAGGCATGGTTGTTGTAAGAAATACAAGTGAAGATTCATACTTATGAAGCACAAGGACAAGTCAACAGGAACTTCAAACTTCATATTTTTTGCGGAAAATGTAACATTTCTAAAAAGCCATTTTCAAAGAAAATGATAATATTTTTAGATGTACAGTTAAAATCACTAGAAAATATTTTCCACCACTTGGTAATAAAATATCAATTTGATTTTCTCCATCTACTCCTTTTATTATTTTATTTTATTTTATTTTTTAAATCAATTTTTAAATTTTAAATTTTCTTCCTTTCTTTCTATTTTTTCCTTTTTCTTTTTTATTTTCTTTTTTTCCTCCTTTGTCTTCTTTGGTTGATCATCGGCCATGGTGATGGTTGGTGACTAGCCAAAGGCAAGATGAGCTTGAGCTTGTGGTGAGTTGCGGTCGCCGATTGGGGAAGCTTGACGCTCACACTTGTCGATCTAGCGAGTGGCTAGTTCAAGCTCACCAATCTAGTAAATGTTGAGCTTGCCTGTGCCTGGTCTCCGGCCGTTGCCATGGCCTACGACTAGCTAAGAAAGAAGTAAAAAAATAAAAATAATAAAAAGAATGAAAATTTTGATTTTAAAAAAATATATAAAAAAAGAAGAAGAAGAAGAGAGGGGCTAGTAAGGGTGTGAGATTAGAGAAAGGAAAATGTTTTCCCTTACTTGAAAAGCAGAAAGCGTATTTCCCTATTTGAGAAGATATTTTCTGTTAATGAAAAATATTTGCCTAGGTTAGTTCATTTTCCATGAAACGAATGTCCAAAACTCAGAAAATATTTTCTTGGAAGATATTTTCTGCGAAATGAACGGAGTCTTAATGTTTTTTCCTTTCTTTATCCTAGGAGAAAGATGAATCTCCCAGGCATCTCTTGGTTTTTGAAGAAGACTCGTATTTTCTTTCTCTATTACCCATGGTACCCAACACTTTCTCTTCGTCGGTGAAAATCGATAGGCATGCCAAAATGACATTAACGAATATCGACGAGCTCCAAAACGATCCGAACATTAGACGGTTGGAGACATGCACCTCTCAAGACGATACCACTACTATGAAATTATGGTTCCTCCTTCCTTCTTGATGACGGAAAATTGCTATTGAAGTTTCGAGTGATGGCGAACTTGTGCTCAGAATTCTCCAATATTTCATTCTCTCCGGTTGGTTATAAAAAACAAAGAAAGAAATCTCTTGCTTTTGACCTAATGTAAAATGATAAATGGCCAAAATTTTTAGTCTAGATTGACTAAGAAGTCATGTCACCTGCTACACTATAGTCAAGTGTGAATCCATAAATCACATCTCTTACCATTCTGAGAATTTCCAGTATGAAATATAGATTTTGTAGACCAAGTCGATCTGGACCATTTAACATCATTGTAAGACCCACATAATAATTATTCAAGTGAGCGGTCTACGTGATCCATAAAACTCACAGTATTCTTGCACACTGCCATATATCGTTGTCTTTAATTATGATTTATCATCATGTGTATCTACTCAATTTGCTGCAATGGCATGTCATCAGATTCGCCAACACATGCACATTAGAGAACAGCAAGAAATTGCTATTCTCCTCCCTTAGAACAGAGAAAACTTTAATATTTGAAACATGTGTTTATTAAGTTGGATTTTGAGTGACAGTAATAATAACGAGAAATATAGGCAAATGCAACTCTCAAAAAGGAAGAAAGAAAAACCTTGTTGATCTGAAAACTGGAAAATTTGCGAAAAAAACAACGAAGCGTAGGCCTCGATCAACTACAACAGCTTTAATACTTAGACTTCAGAAATTTTCGCTGAAAAGGGAATTAAGACAGCTTTGGCGTCGTCCAGTGTTTATTTTCATGGCTCATTGCCAACATAAGACATTTTCTAGCCCCCCAACTTCCATATCAAAGAGAAACAGTCATAAAGCATTCATACTCATCTCAAATCGTCTCTACTTGAGGATCCTTTTGCCTAAAGACATATGCCCACTTTCACTTACACAGCTTCAATCTTGAGAGCAAAAAGGAAAAGAAGACAAAGGAATCAAAATCTGAAACCACTGCCTCCGTATCATAACTCATATTTTGTTTTTTCGTTTTGGGGTCTCGAACGTGACTCGCGCATCTCAGGGTCCCATCTCTTCATGCGAAAAAGTATATTTTTGACCATATGATGACTTGATCATTTTACGGGTCTTGCAAGGCATGACTTGGAAATTTTGAGTCACTTTTAGGTGGCAAACGATTAGAGAAAAGGACTTTAAAAGTATGTTAAGACCTCATTTCTTTTTTGTGAATAAAGAAAATAATATCTTCATTAAGGGAAATGTTTATTTGGCCATTATAAATGGAAGTTCTCGGGTACATTTTTAAACAGCAATGGCATCTTACTTCTACTCTAGCTTCATGCCTACACTCTTGTGTGCATTCTTTGTCATTCAACCCTTGGAATTCGGTCATACCAAAGCCTTAACAAATGTAAGTTGCATTGGCACTGAGAGGGAAGCTCCTTTGAAGTTCAAGCAGGATCTCACTGATCCTTCAAGACATCTAGGATCGTGGACTAGTGAGGGTTGTCGCGAGTGGGAAGGAGTCAAATGCAGCAAGAAGACTAGTCATGTCTCGAAACTTGATCTTCGTAATCCCTGTGATGATCTAGAGAGTTGCAGCCTCGGAGGTAAGATACATCCTGCTCTAAATGAGCTGAAGTTTTTGAAGTATCTAGACCTCAGTTTCAATGATTTTGTAACCAATAAAACCCGAATGTTCTTAACTTCTCTTCATAAGCTAGAGTATCTCAACCTCTCATTTGCTAGCCATGGACATATTTCCAATCAACTGAGTAACCTTTCCAGCTTAAGATACTTGGATCTTAGCAGGTGGAACTGGTGGGAGCCCTCTTTAAGAACAGAGAACCTTCAATCGTTATCGACATTTTCTAACTTGAAGTACTTGGACCTATCTTATACCTCCCTTATCAACCCCAAAGAATGGTTAAGTCTTGTAAGCATGCTTTCCTCCTTGGAGTTTTTACTATTGATGGGATGTGATTTAGAAGATGCTTCTGCCTCTCTACGTATCAATTTCACTTCTCTTATATTCCTTGATTTGAGTCAAAACTCCATGAATTCATCTAGTCCTCCTTGGTTTCAAAACTTCAGCAAACTTGAACATCTTGATGTGAGTGATAATGATCTCCAAGGCATATTCCCCACTATCATCCTTGAAAATAATCAATGGCTTACATTCCTTGATGTCTCTTCAAATAGGATGGAAGGTGAACTTTTGAAAAACTCAAGCATTTTTTGCAATCTGCAAGTTCTCAAGTTGAGTTCTAACAAATTTAGTGGGAGGATTTTTGACACTAAAGATGGTGCTTTGAATTGTGGACGAAGTAACCTAAAGATTGTTGATGTTTACAACAACAGTTTTAGTGGTCACCTACCCAATCAATTTGGGAATTTCAAAGATCTTCAATTCCTTGATTTTTCACAAAACTCAATTTCTGGTCCTATTCCTGATACTGTGGGGCAGCTATTATCTTTGAGAATGTTGAACCTCTCTTTTAACAAATTAAGCGGGAACATTCCAAAAAGTATTGGGCAAATATCCAATCTAGAGGTGATGGATATTAGTAATAACCAATTGGATGGAATTGTCAACCAACTTCACTTTGCGAAGCTTACCAATTTGACCATGTGGAAAATTTATTCGAATGGGCTTGTCATAAATGTTACTGCATCTTGGGTTCCTCCTTTCCAAATTCAAGAGATTCTCATGTCAAGTTGCAAAGTGGGACCAAAATTCCCAAACTGGCTTCGAACGCAGAAAAAAGTTTCAGTGTTAGACATGTCAAATGCTAGCATCTCAGATGAAGTTCCTAAATGGTTATCTAATGCTCTATCTAGCATTGAACAATTGGATTTCTCACGCAATATGCTCAGAGGCGACATTTCAAGAATTATTGGGAAAGAGATGCCACTATTAACACAAGTGTCACTTTCTAGAAATAACCTTAGTGGTAAAATTCCAAATTCATTATGCATGTCAAATGAATTATCTCTTCTGGATCTCTCTAAGAACCAATTGTTTGGGAGACTTCCGCAATGTTGGAAGAAGTCGCAAGCTTTATTGGAATGGATTTCATTGGGAGACAACAAGTTAAATGGTCAGATTCCAGAGTCGTTATGTCATTTGGAGCAATTAAAAATTCTCGGCTTACATGAAAATGGCTTGGACGGAGTGCTTCCGAAATGTTTACTAAAGCTTGATTTGGTAATCCTCGATCTTAGTGGCAATCAATTTACTAGTAGAATACCTTTGTTTGGTAACCCTAGATCATTTGAGATAATTGATCTTGAAAGAAATTACTTCACCGGTGACATTCCTTTGCAACTGTGTCATTTTGCTAATCTCCAATACTTGAGCCTAAGTCATAACAACTTTTCCGGAGGCATTCCTCGTTGTTTCAACAACTTCTCGCGAATGTAGGCCAATTCCACTTTTTATTTCAGCTCCATTTGT